>BMAO01024131.1:0-155123 GCA_019973975.1 Trichonephila clavata
CTGAACTTGCCGTCATGCGGCCTACATTCTACAAACAAAGTTACACACTAACAATATTACATTTTAGATACTGAGGTGCGCACAGCAGCGCCCTCGAGTGGCCAATATTTCGGCACACACCCCGCCGGTGAACAGAATGTTCACCAGTGATTATCAAACAAATTAATACAAAATTATTCAAACACAATTCTAACAAAGACTTAACACTGAAACAATGTACTAATCAAATTTAAATTTTTCATATTACAAAGAAAAAGTAAATATATATTAAAATACACAAATATAATGAAATTTAAAGTTGACAATAAATTTCAATTTACAAATTAGAAAATATTAGGCTACATACCTCAGATCTCACAACAAATAAATTTAACAGAGATTAATTAATAATGTGCTATCTCCTAACATTAATCTGAAAAATAGAACAAATTAGTTCAATATTATTCAAGTCTAAAGGGTACAACAATTGAATGGGTTTTTGAAGAGACCTTTAGAAGTTTTTACAAGACAAGATCTAACATTATTGTCTCTTCCAATAATATCTCCTTGATTATTCCAAGTTCCCACAATAATTTTGATTTTACATTCCTTCAACCAGAACTATGTCATTTAATTTTAAATTTTTATGAACAGATGGTGTTTTAAAATGATTAACTGTTTTTAACCGGAGTAAATACTGTTCTTTCCAGCGTCTCCAAAGTTGTTTTAAAAGAAGAGTTCGGTAAGTCTTTTCTTTTTGGTACGACTCTCTTGCCGTAGTGGCGTCGATCAGTTCAATGAAATGTATAGGATATTTAGAGTCACCATAACCTAACTCGAGGAAGTGGCCGGTGTGAGTGGTTCCGGCTCTCCTGGATCGTTTTCCACGTATGTCAGTGGTCGATGATTGACGATCACTTCAACTTCTGAAAGTATCGTTGAAAGTTCTTCAAACATTAGAAGGGCTTTGCCAAGTATTTTACGCAAAGGATCCTTTATAGTCTTAACAAGACGTTCGTAAAATCCACCCCACCAAGGGGCACGTTCAACTATGAACTTCCAGTGGATACTTTATCTGCGACAAAATTTTGAAATTCACTGTCCTTCAAGATGTTGGCAAAATATGCTAGCTCCTTTTCAGCAGCTTTAAATGTACGAGCATTATCTGAGTATATTACTTTGCAATTTCCTCTACGAGCGAGGAATCTCCGTAAAGCAAGTAAAAAACACTTTGTGGACATGTCTGATACAAGTTCTAAGTGTACGGCACGAGTGACCGCACATGTAAACAAAGAAACATAAGACTTATGAGTCTCTTGATTGTCCTTAACAAGTATTGCACCTGTAAAATCAATTCCTACGATTTGAAATGGAGGGGATTGGGTGATTCTATCTCGAGGCAACTGACCACTCAACTGGTCAGCTGGTTTAGCGTTGTATTTTTGCAAATGAGACAAATTCGAATAATTGTTTTCACTAACTGACGACCTTTAGGTATCCAATAATTTTTTCGAAGTTGAGTTAAAGTTGCAGATACGCCACAATGACCAATTCGTTCATGTTCCCTAATAACAAGTAATTCTGTAAATTTACAGTGTCGGGGAAGAATAACAGGATGCTTTTCGCCAAAGCATAAGTCTGCTTCAAGCAACCGTCCGGTAATTCTTAGTAAATTGTCTTCACCCAAATAAGGCACTAAACTCTTTATTTCAGAGCTACATCGAAGTTGTTCGTTGCGTTTTAAGGTTAATATCTCAGCTGAATAAAATTCGTATTGAACATATTTAAGCCAAAAATATTCAGCATTTTGTATTTCATCTGCAGTAATATAGAAGTTCATTGATTTATTAACGATTCTAGCATTGTTCACAAATCGGAAGACCCAAGCAGTCACTTTCAAAAGTTTTTTAAGGCTACTGAATCGATTTATGTCAACAAGAGATTCCCTCTGTTGGGTAACTGCCACATGCACACTAGATCGATATTCTAATTCTTCCGAGCAGAGTTCCGGATCTAAAATATCTCGTTGACGATTTGGCCAATGATCGGGTGCTAGTTTAAGCCAAGGTGGGCCGTGCCACCACAGCTCATTCTGTGCTAATTTGACGGCAGATGTACCACGCGAAATGAGATCTGCAGGATTGTCCTTTCCTGGACAGTGTCCCCACTGGCTCGGATCAGAGAGCAACTGTATCTCTTGAACACTATTTTTAATGTACGGTTTGAATGCTGAAGAATCGCCACATATCCAGTAGTACGAAATGAGAGAATCAGTCCAATAATATATATTGGCATTAAACTTTAGACATGATGACACCTGTTTGGCCAACCTAGCTGACAATAGGGCTGCTGTCAGTTCAAGACGAGGAAGCGTCAATGATTTCAAAGGTGCCACACGACTTTTTGAGCAAATGAAACTCGTTTCGATTTTGTTATTGCAAGTAACAAATCGCAAGTATAGTATTGTTCCATAGGCTGACTTGCTCGCGTCTGAGAAACAATGTATATCAACACTTGATAATTCTTGATCTACGTCCCCTAAATAGAACCGTGGTATTTTTATCTCAGTCAAGCCCTCAGCTTCGCTACTCCACTGCTGCCACTTGTGTCGTAGCTTTGGGGGAAGTTCAGAGTCCCAGTCTACTCCTAGAGTCCAAAGATCTTGAAGAAGACACTTCAATTTGATAACGAATGGGCCAAGAATTCCAATGGGGTCGAAGATGCGACCAACCACACTCAGAATAAATCTCTTAGACTCTGTTTTATGTGACATAAATTTCAATAAATCCTTTGGATCGAAATAAATTAAATCCTTTTCTGAATCCCAAGCGAGTCCTAAAACCTTAATCGGTGGTTTAAGATCGGTGGCACTAGTTTCAGAGAATTCTGTTTCGACACCTTCTTGCTGCCATAACAAATCAAGTTGTTTTGAATTAGTTCTCCATTTGCGCAACAACATGCTCGCGTCACTGAATATTTGCAAACACTCCAAGGTAGTACGTAGAGCGTCCGTAACATCATTTCTACCACAAATGAAGTCATCAACATAAATGGAGCTATTTAGCAAGTCAAATGTATGAGGATATTGTTCTTTGTACTTCTTAAAATGATGTTTTAAAGTTGCTGCGAGAAGGTATGGACTAGGTCTAAGTCCAAAAAGGACTCTCGTGAAATTTAGAACGTATGGATTGTTATTCAAATTATCAGTCCAGAAGAAACGTGTAAATTCTCGATCACGAAGGTCCAATTCAATTTAAAGAAAAGCCGATTTTACATCAGCTGTAAAGGCTACAGGGCTTTTTCGGAACCGTAAGAGAAGTTCTAACATATTTGGGTGCAAATTTTGTCCCGTATATAAACTTTGGTTCAACGATGAATGTCCGTCTTCGTGAGCCGAACCATCAAACACAATGCGAAGACGGCTTGTGGTTTTGTCGCTACGTATCACCGCATGATGGGGTAGGTAAAATCCCTGACTATCCGATAAAGAATCACAAGAAGTACGCTCAACAATACCTTCCCTAAAATAGTTATCGATTACATCTTTATACTCACAGAACAACTCGTGATCACATTTAAACCTACGGACCAACCCCTCAAAACGTTTACGTGCAACAGTTTTATTATTCTGTAAAACCTCTCTCATTCCTGGTTTCCATGGCAAACTAACACGATATCGACCATCTACAAAACAAACTGATTTATCAAATTCACTAAGTATCTCTTCATCTCCATTACCTAAAGACACCGAATCATTGTCACGCATTCCTAAACTTTCTATCTCCCAGAATCTCCTTAGCTCAGCTGAAATCGATTCCTCTTCACTGTGAATCAAATGTACCGAAGTACAATCACTCTGCTCATCACACTTTCCCTGAAGAGACCATCCTAAACTAGTTTCTACTGCAACCAATGACGAATCAAGTCTTTTTATCCGATGTGTTAAAGACCAATAAAAATCGGAACCTATTAACAATAAAATTTCACAGTTCTCAGAAGATTCACTACAATTGAATGTTAGTCTGAATCCCTTTGTCTCCATTTCTGTCCATACATCTGGGCTAGGCAGGCTAAGTGTTGCCTTTGAAATTTCCTCAATTTCCAATGCCTCAATTACAGTTACTTCTCCGTTTAATATATTCCTTAATCTAACCTCGACCTTGCTACAAGTTTTTTTTTAGGAGTTTTACATCCGAACGAAAAAATATTTAGCCTTTCCGAACCTACCCTTTTCAACCCCAACCTCCGAGAAACATTTTTCTTAATAAAAGATTTCTCACTTCCATTATCAAAAAGACAAAATATTTTATCCGAGGAAATATGACCGATTACTTCTGCCTTTACACACTGCAATAAAACTCCACCTCTATTATGAAGAACAGAATTTGAAGACGTTGGTTTCACGTCAACTTTCCCTTTCTCTAAATCTATATGCGAATTTTGTTTTAAAGAATTTTCCAGCTTAAAACAAATAGCACGAGCGTGACGACCTTTACAATACGAGCAAACCTCTTTTTTGCACTTTTTAACATGGCAACAAGTATAACAACACAAAAAACACCTCCCTTCCTTTATTAATTTGGCTCTCTTTTCCTGAACGCATAGATTCTCACACATATCAGATGCATGAGTATCTTCGGAACAAAATAAACAATTCGAAACTTCAGCCGAAAGCAATTCGTTCGCAGATGCTCTCACCCCCGATTTATGAGAAGGGTAGAATCGCGAATGACCTTGACCCTTTCGATTTGGCTGCGGATAGATCGGTGGTGCTCTTTCCGAATATTTATTGGGATACGAGTGGGAGCCATGTGGTTTTAACAAAATTTCCGTCCGTTCGCGACTTTCAACTTCGCCGCGCAAATATGTAGTTAGATCAGTGACTTGGGATTGTTTTTCATTATGTTTTTTATTATATTCTAATGCCAAATCAGGGGAATAGCTTTCATTATTATCGGAAACAGAAGACAACTGTAAGAATCGGGGAAGATTTCAAGGATTCGAGTCCCCTAATGTTTATTTCTAATTGATCATATAGCTTTCTTAACGCGATTACATCAAACGATTTACGGACAGGGGACAAATTTAACAAACGATTCATATGATAATCTACAATTAGTTCTTTACGCCCGAATCTATCTTCTAAAATTTTAACTGCTTTGGCATAATTTTCCGGTGTTAGTGTTAAACCTCGAATAGCCAATTCTGCATCAGATGTGACAACCGATTTCAAATAGGAAAATTTGTCCACATCATTTAAATTCGAATTATCATCCACTGCGGATTTAAATCTAGCCCAAAAACTGGGGAAACTACTGATATCCTTGCCCGAAAAAGATTCTAATGTGAGCTTAGGTAAACGCGGTTGATTTGTTAAAACGGAACTAACTGTATTATTTAAAGGAGTTACGTTTTGCGGTTGATTTTCGACCGAATTTTGAAATGTAATGCTCGAAACTGTTCCTATGTAACGTTCAGCACGGATTTTCCATATTATAAATTTATCTCGATATTCTTCGCGAGTTAATATTTCGTCTTCTAGACTTTCAATATTTATTAAACTCTCAACTTCCTTATCGAGTGTACTCAGCTCCTCATATTTAGAAATTAATTGCACGTAAATCTCATGCACTGTTGTTTTATCGGCTGAATTGTTTATTTCGTTTTCTAATTTATTAATTTGTTTCGTCACGAGGGACCTCGAAACAGATCGAGCCCTTTTTGCTCTTTCTAATAAAGCCTGATTTGCTGCATCCATTTTAAACAAAACACTATCATTTCAAAACAAATATACAAATAATAACACCAATTCTAAATCCAACTTAGTATAAATTTCAACACATTCAAACAAAATCCAGTTTAACAATCTGTATACAAGTAAACAAAACTATACCAGAGCAACCTTCCAAATACCGACAGTTACGAATAAACTAAATTTCAAATATGATAAAATAAACTAACTAAACGAATATCAAATTCAAAGTGAGACTAAACAAAAGTACTCACCCCAACATGCAGCGAAACGTATTTTCGGCCGATGCACCAATGTAAAGAATTGAGAACCTAAACGAAATGTTCTTAGCGAATGAAACGAATGAGTGTGCAGTATCCATAGAAATTGATCAGTCCATATTATTCAACGAAGACACAATTTTGAATATAGTAATATTTAATATGACTGAACTTACCGTCATGCGGCCTACATTCTACAAAACAAGTTACACACTAACAATATTTACATTTTAGATACTGAGGTGCGCACAGCAGCGCCCTCGAGTGGCCAATATTTCGGTACAACAACTCTTCGTAGACCAGCATCATGTCTAGTGACGTGGAGCGAATGTGTGTCACGAAGTTGACGATGTAACCGTTGAAAAATTCTATGATCGGGCATTCGTCGATCGTGAAGCTGCTTGTGATACATTTGTAGCTCAGCTCTGCCGTTACAAATTGCACGGCCATACATGTAATGCATGTGTGTGTCTGTAGTTTTGGTAAAGTCTCCCATGGTAGACATCTGCACAATTGCGAATGGCTCTTTTCCATACTGAGATGTATCCTTTTGAACGGCGGCTAGACATCTACTCCTCCCTACCAAGCAACGTAACCAACCGATAACTCCATTTATCTTTTATTACCCATGTTTGCGCCTCACCACGTCACTTGAAAAAAAAAACCTACATTTCTGTACAATAAATGATTGTTACAATGTCTTGTATCTATCCTTTAACTTTGTACCACTAATTCGGGACCACCTTGTATATAAATAAAAACAACACATCAATTTTTAGGCAACAAGGTATTTACAGTGGGTAAAAAAAGTATATATATATATTTGCACACCTACATTTTTGTTTGCAATTCATAAAAAGAAGCATTAAGAAATAAAAAAATTGGTATTGCCAAATCAGAATAAGTTTAATCATCCAAAACAAACAGAAAAATTACAATAACATAAATAACAATGCTTTTTTGTAACAAAATTAAAATATCTCGTGTCAAAAAAGTATTTGCACACCTGCAGGAATACAAAAGAAATAAAATATTTAAGCAAATTTCAAATAACTAATATTTAGTATGCATTCCTTTAGCATCTATTACTGCTTGTAATCTTGCTGGCATTGATTTAATTAAATTTTCTGTAACAATAGGGTCAGTATTCGACCACTCTTCAATAAGGGAATGTTTAAGGGCAGATTTGCTTGAAATCTTCCTTTTTCTTATTTTTAAATCCACAAATTTTCCAAAAGATTTAAGTCTGGTGATTGTGGTGGAGTGGCAAGTTTTCTGGGTGCATGATAAAGCAACCACATACGTGTTATACCGGCAGTGTGCTTGGGATCATTGTCTTGCTGAAAATAGTACGAATTACTGATGCCCAATTTTATTGCACTTTGTGGCAAGTTATCTCGCAACACATCAATATAGGTTCGAGCTGTCATATTCCCATCAATGAAACACAAATTACCAACTCCTTTGCTAGGCATGCACCCCCAAATCATAACAGAATTTCCTCCATGTTTAACTATAGGTAACACATATTTGGTATGAAAAGCAGTACAAGGTTTTCTCCAAACTAATTTCCTGACATCTGATTTAAAGATATTGAACTTACTCTCGTCGGAGAATATGACATTTTTCCAGAAATCAATTCGAACCCAGGCCCAACAGTCAGCGTCACCAACCATTATACCAGATGGGCGACATTTTTAGGTACATTCGCCATACAACAAGCACTCCTTTTTTTTAAGGAAGAAACGTGAAATGTAATTATGAAATTCTCTTTTGTTTCCAAGCCATTTATTCGTGGAATTATCCCAGGCTTTTGAAAAAAGTCATTTCTAGAACTCTAAATTTATAATGTATGTCACACACATTTCTTTTAAATAAACAGTATTTCGATATACGTAGAAAACTAATTTTTTTAATGCTTATCTCTTTTTTTTTTTATCTTTAAAGTTCTCATTTTTATACTCGGCGTATATCGCACACCCGTAAACATCGATCGTATTTCTGATGTTAAAAATGTGCGTTATACGCCGGAAATTACGGTAGATTTGTTATGAGATTTATCTGAAGTTAAACAGCTTTCAAGAAATGACGGGTTCAAGAGCTAGTCAGGACACGTGCATGCGCGTGTCACGGAGCAGGAGAGAAGGACGGGGGGCTCCCTGCCCTACCCTCAAGAATACCTAATAGTAAATTTTCCTTTCTTTTCCTCCTGTGGTGAGTATAGACTTCACAATCCTGCGAAATCCAATTTGTAAAGAGACCGCATGAATCCGAACTCACCTGGAAACTTCCTCCTTCTCGAATTAATTGGCTTCTGAATCTACCTTGAACAGAAGATGCACAGTGGGACATTCTTCGTGTTGTGCTTCGTCTGAAGTTCAATGTGTCCGTTGGGTGTTTTTTTTTTAAAGTTTAGTTTGATTTTCGAGAATCTTCCAGCGTACATCTCCAAGTATAATCACCAATACATGAATATTTATTCAATATGGATTCATATCTCACTATTTGCACTTTCGACAATTGCAAAAGGACCTCGATATTTTACAAAATTCGGTCCAATGAATCAAGATCAACAAAATCTCACATCACATGATGTGATGTTAAGAGGACTAGGTAGATTTTACATATTACATTCCCCACAACTACATTTCATTATTTTCGATAGAAATTAACTCAGAATTTAGTATTCAGAAGTATTCAATCCACTTGTCGTGGCTGACTGCCACCCCTGAGACTACCATCTCCCTATCTATCTGCAAATACGACTGGATGTGTAGGCGGACTTAAATGATCATAAGACATAATTGCAAATCAAATAGATTTATTGATTCTAGTTAACCAACACTGGTTATAAACACACAATTCAAATTTAAGAGAAACAAACTAGAGTGGAGTACGAAAAGAGGAATTACTGCTGGCGGAATAACAGAATAGCAACTGAATCTAGGAAAGCTTAAACACACACATTTACAGCTACGCCACGTACGAATATTCGCAATATCTTAAATTAAATCACTGACCTTATCTTTTACTTCGACTGTTCCTTCTTGATGCTTTCTGCCTTTTTACTGGCTAGGGAATGGTTGAAGGATCCACACTCTGTTACACTGATTTTTACAAGCTTCAATCAACTTTTCCTCGCGTATCTCCACACGTAACCGCTATCTACGGATGCCAACAACTGCGTGCTGACCTCACGATCTTTACTTCACTTAACTTCACTCTTCTATCTCTTCACTTTACTTAACTCTTTTAACTCGCGAAACCCAAACTTATGTAATATATCTTACTTGCATAGATCACGCTTGGCTCTCGGTGAAGATTGGTTGAAATAAATAAATTATTTTATAGAAAATAGAGAAGGTTAGCCGAAGACCGTATAGATCCGTCACACACTTTTCAAGCATGTGTCCTGCAAGGGTTCAAAATAAAAACCAAACACTGTTGGGGGGACTTCCTAACATACTTCTAAATAAAATCTAAAGGGGACTAAAGCAGGGACGTCTGAAAACTTCTTGAGGCCCTGGGCCCATGCCTTAATTCCTTTGACTCAAGTTATACACAAAGCGACGTGCTATAATTTCGAAACAGTTTTATCGCGCAACACACACAGACAGTTAAACATCCCTTCAAAATAATGACATACGCACCATGCAGTCCAATTGACTGATTGATCAAGTTCAAGTCCAATTGACTGATTGATCAAGTTCAAGTCCAATTGACTGATTGATCAAGTTCAAGTCCAATTGACTGATTGATCAAGTTCAAGTCCAATTGACTGATTGATAAAAGAACTGCTGAAACTTTTAATCTGAAAAAAGTATGAAAATTAATAACGAAATCGGATACTGATATTTAACCATGTTTTTATAAAGCTAGTTTCACAGCGCAGTTTCAAAATTCATCAATACGTCTCGTTAAAAAGCGACCAGTTCTCTGTGTGTTCTTTGAGATCCAGGGAACCCCTTCCTACAGCCCAGGTCTCGCTTACATAGACTATCATCTCTTTGGACCGTTCCAGGAAGCTTTAAGAGGTCGCCGATTTACCTCATGACGTGGATGTTCGGGATTCGGTGCAAAAATGGCTTCACGACCTACCGAAAATCTTCTACCAGAAAGATATGCGGAAGCTTGTTGTTCGCTGGACCAAGCGTATTGCTCAAAATGGATATATCGAAAATAATTTATCTGTTGTACACCTATCTTTGTTTGATAAAGATCTAGAACAAAAAGTGTGAGTAATTTTTGACTCTTACCCTCTTATAAGAAGTCGCAAGGACCTAGGTGCCTGAAGGCTACGTTAACCCTCACATAGGTCAGATGGGATGTAAAACTGCCTATTGATGCAAGTACATATTTCAGAGGCACCTATTGAAAAGAAGTTGATTTCATATCTTCAGATCATGCGACATAGCAAGTGCTACCTTTTTAGGAGGTGAATATGGGAGTACCGCACCAGCATAAAACGTATGTAAAACCTGGGACTCACAGAAAAAGGTCGTATCCAGTGTTCATAAGATCGCTATTAATACTAGAACGTCCGGGGTTTCGATTACATTTAAACGTCCGCCGGTGTCGTTTCGAGACCGTGATATAAAATGTACAAATAAATTGTAATAACTAAATAATTGCTGGGCTTCTTTCCAGTAGGGCTTAGTTTTAAGACTTTTTAATATTATTTTATGTATTTATCATATATTATGACCCTTCATATAGAAAAAAATTGTAGCAAAACAAATTACTTAATCTTGTAAAATGGAATCAAACACAATAATATTCATAAATATCAGTATAATAAGCAAAATGATAATTTTTGTGCGAATGCAAGTTTTTTCATCATTGTTTTTCGTTTATGCATACTGTTTTGTACATACCTCATTTGCAATGAATACAGCGATATTTAATTTTTCCTGTACATTTTCCGTACACCATTTTCATGCAAGAGACACCATTTTTTTTAGTTGCATTTCAATTACACTTTTTAATTACGCACTTTTTGAATTTTAGTGAATTTTAATTCCTTAAAATTCAGTATTTAACTGATTTTTCAAAGTTCTCGCACTTATGTAATTTGAAAGTAATACCAGATAAGCAAATGCTATGTAATGAAATATTTAGATACAACGATTTTAGTTTAACAAACTCATTTCCGCTGTGAACCCAACAACACCACATTCAAAGTCAAATAAATAGGGGATATTTTACTTCCGAAAGTTTGTTTTACTATAGTATCTACTTTGTGAACTATCTTTTGCTGAATGACAGCGATTTATAATGATAAATTGCCTTGGTGTCTAAACGACAACAGCAGACGTTCTAGGAAAAATCAGCTGAAAAATCTATCCTAATAAACCTAGAAACACAAAACTTTTTCTGTGCAATCACCATGAAAAATTATTAAAAGTTACGAAACATTTTCAAAATTACTGCAAAAATGAGGAAAGGAAAACAAACTCCGTTGTCCAATCGACACCGACTGACGATCTAGTGTTAAATGTGTCTCAGATATTTTTAAATAGTGACAAAAAGGCTAAAAAAATTCGTTTATGAAGATAAGATGTAAAGTACCATCCTTGGCTCCCGACTTCTTATGTTATTGGTACATAAATGAAATGTAACAGTAAATGATAACTTAAAATAAACTTCGCGTTTTAATAATCAACTCCAAAATATCCCATTTCATGTAACGCACATGTTTTACGAGATTAAAATTCTTCTCTCGATCTTGCTTTCTTTTTGATGAGGTGAAGAGTTCGACCTCTTGCCATTACGTAACGGAGATGGGCCCAAAACACATGATGCCACCCGAAGGGGTTTTTCCCCTGGAAGAGAATGCTAACGATGCAGAACCGGTTCCAGAATTAAGAATTCTGGCGCGAATCGCATGAGAATTAAAGAAGCACCTTTTATCTGATTTCTTTCGTCGTTCTACAGATTAGTCCGAATCAATTATGCAGGCGTTAAATTGAAGAAAAAAAGATTCAATTCCTATAATATAAGCCTGAATTATTTGTCTTAGTCAAGCTTCTTTGAAACACAACTGCAAAAGCATAGTTTGCATTCCACTTGCGTTTAATAGACTGAAAGGCCGTAGTCAAATGAATAACAATAGGAATTAATAACCGAAAAAAGTCAAGTTTGGGTCACAATGAATTCAAAGTGAATGCTGACAACTTCGGTAATGTAAATCACATTGGGAAATTTATTAGCTGGTGTCTGCTCCATTTTTTTCAGTGTTTATATAATCAGTCGTTTTAATATTCACATTCAACGTTATATAATTATGCATGGGGTATTTTCTTAAACATTCGGTGACCTTTTTCCCGTTTTGCTTATAACCCAAAGATTTTTCAGTTGTAGAAAAATTCAGATTACTTAACGAAAAAACTGATAGGTAAATTTTAATAAAATTATGACACCTGGAAAACTTACAATATTGTGATACATTTACAAAATATTGAGGTTAAAAAAGGAAGATGGAAGATCGGAGAGAGTTATACATAATAAATAAGTAATTAAAATATCCTAGTTAAGAGACCGATATACACTTGCCTCTGAAAGTCTGCGTACAATCAATCATCTTATGTGTTTATTCTATAATTACTATTAAAATCTCGCTTCAAAAATCAACATACCTGTCAGAGATTCTTCAAAATTTACTCATTCAAGCAACAACAACATAATCCGCCTTAACATGAAAAAACAAGAATGACCACCAAATAATCACCGACCCCCCCCCCCCTACAAAAGTATGCATACACTTTATAAAACAGAGCTTTTAAAAGACTTTTTATAATGAAAAAACTACACCAAATCGTGTTTTTAAGTAATTATAAGTTTATAACGATTTATTTGAGATTTGAAAGCTTTTGTGATTCCATGGTAGGCAACAGAATAGAGATCGATGTGTATTATATACTGAAAGAAAGATCTGATCTTATATCTTCCAAAAAAGGTGGAAATCTTTTTAAACATTTGACTGAAATTATTAATAGATATTTATTGATTCAAAACGTTTTCATAAACTACAAATCAACTAAAATTTTAACGCCCAAGCCAAAATCCAACCACCCGTCGAGAATCTTGCTTTGTAATACGCTTTGAAAAAATGGATTCAAGACTATAAGCTTCAAAAATAGCTCAAAGTGTTGCTGAGATATTCAAAATAAATATATAAATAAAAATATAACTTTAACCACAATCTGAAGATAACTGAATAAGTGTGACTATCATGACCGAGTAGCACTTAAGAAGCCATTCAGCTCTCGAGTGAACAAAGCTAAGATAATGACCTTCACTAAAAACACTTAAATCGGACACATAATTATTGAAAAAATGTAACATATTCACTTGAAAGTAATGTTTGTATTTTCGGCATCAAAAAAGACAAAAATATGCCTGCACAAATTCCTGCACAAATGTTAAGAGAACCTTTTTTCGACTATCAATCAAATATGGAAGAGGAGGCATTATAGTTTGGGAGTGCATCGGAAGCCTATGGGTTGGTAATCTGAAATTTTTATTAAATCAACAATGTACAAAATTGATTAATTGAACTTACTGAAGTAAAATATCAGGACAGGTGCCAAGAACCTTGAAGCGAGCGATGATTTTTACTTCCAGCAGGACAAAGGTACCAAGCTATTGGCTTACATTGTTGAAACCATGACTGTTCTACCATGTCCAAAACCAAATCCGTAAGCCATCCTAGTCCCCAAATCTAAGCACAATAAAGCATTCGAGGGGTTTACTCGAATGGATAATCGAGGAACACGTAATGACATCCAAAAAATTCTCAAATCTGTCATAGTAGAAGAATGGAACAAAATAACCACAGAAGAGACAACTAAACTTTGTTAAATCCCTGCCAAATAAGTTGAAAGAGAGAACTTAAAAAGTATTAACTTTTGGTTAAAATCCATTATTGTAAAGGGGTTTTTTTCAGCACACGATTTGTGTCTTTCTCAAGTTATATAAATGTTTATATTATTTCATGTAATAATCAGGAGAGATTGTTGCTTATATTATTCGAATTTACGACATTAGAGGAATCAATAATAAATAGTATTGATTCATAAAGACTTCATTCAATTAGAGATCTCTGCATGAATGTGACAGATGATCGTCTGTACGCAGACTTCAGAGGCAAGTGTATAACATATTGCTATTCCAAGTCCTCCAGAAAAAAGTTGTCTTTAAAAAGAAACACGAGATGTATCGGTATCGGAGATGACCTGGTAATTCTGAATCATGGCCAAGTAGGAGGATGACACCGGAGCTCACGCAACCTCTTTAAACTTCCACATCACGCCAACTGGAGGACTCCAGAATGACAAAGTATGATCTCTACAACTTTTTCAATTGTCATACAGCCATGGAGGGGAATGGTCATGATGATGATCCCGTGAGCGGTGTTGTTTCTGTCGAGTCATGGGTTCGATTCCTAGTGCCAACCGTGTAGGAAAGACGATACACACATTAAAAATATTATTATTGAAAGTCCTCTCTTTGGCGGGATATGGAAGTTTAAAGAGTGAGTTTAACTTAACTGTCATCCTCGTCACTTGAACAAGGGTCGAAATGATTATGTCCTTGGATAATAACCCTGATGCAAGTTCAAAATGAAATATAAATGAAATAATCAATCCTCCTTGAGGTCAACTTACTATCTTAGTCGTCTAGCAGTCACGTCCAACTATTTTTATGAAAGCTTTAGAACGATTGTATATTGAAACATCTAAGAGATCTAAGTATACAACAAGTTAAGTCGGAACAAAAGGGTCATATTTCGCTAAGCTGAATCAAAAACTTATTCAATAACAAAAAAGAAACGTTGTATCTGTGATCTAGACAAGTAGCAGTGGTAGCGAAAAGGTCCTAGTCCCAAGTTCGAGTTCAGGGCACTGAAAACACTCCGCATAGAGGGGCGGATGCACAGGGTAAATCTACAGAGGCTCAAAGTAATCAATTGTAGAGGAAGTTTGGAGACAGCAGTTCCACGCTAGTGTCGTGCTCGTCACTTGACCATAAATGAAAATTATGAGATCTGTCCCCAATACCTTTCGTGTTGTTTTAGAGTGTGACGTGATCAAAATCAATAAATCAGTGATCTAGTCAAAATTATCTAAACGCTCGTAAAGAGGAAGAATACCATACGAAGCGAATCCATAAGCTCGTGATATTTTTTCAACAGAGAGGAATGAGAGGAAAATGACAAAAACACTCTTTGTCAACTAATTTATTTTTCCACATAAAATTTTGAGATTTCGTTGGCAATCAGACTTTATTTCAATTATATCCGAGATGTAAAATTTCAAAGTATGCAGTATAACAGTGAGATATTACAATCCATGAGGCAATGTTTCTGCAACCAAACTGGTGTGAGAGCCAAATCTATAATACAGTTTGTAGCGTCGCCTCTTGAGATGTACTTTGCAGACCCTCTTTTCATTCTTTAAGAACTGGGGTAAAACAGCTGTGGTGTGGCTGTTAGACGGACGTTTGATGTTACACCTATTTTTCTTCTCCAACACACAGAGGAGAATAGATTCACCAGGTGGCTTTTCTTCACAGCGATTTATATGGCTAGCGTGTCATGAATTCGATCCTAGTACCACTAAAGACCCGCCGTGTAGGGGAACGATGCACGTTAAATCTGTCGAGAGCTCAAACGTCCTCCCGTTGGCGTAGTGTGGTAGTTAGGAGAGGGGGTGCCAGCTCAGGTGTCGTCCGCGTCACTTGACCATGGTTCAAAATTACGCGGACCGTCGCCAAAAGCCCTCGTGTTGCTAATCAGTGCGACGTTAATATTCTCTCACTCTCTCACCGCGATTTATAAAATGAGACACCTGTTTTGAAGGCTGTCCATTTCTTCGTTCCTTCCCACATGGGGCCATGATGCACTTGATGAACAGGAGTTTCAGCTTTTTGGGGGAAGAAATACCAAGGAGTGTATTCCCAGTGTCGAAGTGACAAGTCAATTAAGAAACCCTCCATGTGACTTACAAGATGCTGCGACATGTATAATCTCAGTCGAGGCAGACTTTTGACCCTAAGGTACCAATGGCGGTTGGGACCAAGACAGAGGGTGCCCAATGCAAACCCATGAACCTCGCAAATCAGAAATTTAGGGCGTGATAGAGGCCCACCCGGAAAGTGACAGGGCAAGACTCCGACGGGACCAGCAAAAGAGGCAACGGGGCAACCACACCAGAGATTGGACCTGCGATAAGAGTGTCGGGGTTTGTATCCCGTGGATAGAACCCACGACCTATGGATTCGCAAGCACATAACATACCACTAGACAAAAAAGATCACCCCTGTCCAGAGGCTGTTACTGGTTTATGTAGATTATACCTCTACAAGAGGAAGATACCCGCAAAAGGCTGTGTAGTAGCGGGATCAGAAATAGGGATGATCAGAGAACTCGAATCTGGACGATATTTTCTCCAGCTGAAGGGTCTGCGGGGTAGCCGGACCCTTCTAGGTAACCTAATATATCTACATCTTTAACTTGATTACTTCGGTGGAGTGTAAACATTACGATCCAACTGCAGACCTGCAAGAACGAGCTCAATAGTCGAAGATACCTATTTTATGACAATTGGACTTTTTCAAAAGATATATCTTAAAGATCCAATAGAACGTGTATAAATTCAGCGTTAACTATTTTTAAATAAAACGTTATTTTTTTACTAAAGCTGTGTGATCTATTTCGCTACCCAAATTTGGGCTCACATCGTCAAAAGCCTAATAAATTATGCGAATATAAATTAAGTCAACTTTATCGATCGTATTTCGCGTTCATAATGAATATTTTAATTTTTAAAAAGATCTAATGTTATTAAAATTATTCACATGCTTGAGTAGGACCCATAAATGTGATCAAAACAAGCGTGCGAGTTCAAGTTCATTTGTTAAAAGTTGTTATTATAAACCTTTTTTTGTTTTGCTTTGTTTCATCGTCTGTGACAGTGTATGTGGAAATCTTTTGCCCCGTTCAACTTCCCAGTTTACATTTGATTTTCTCGACGAACTGTGTTAATCTCCTTTTTAAATGCTGCCTTCACGATTGAGGTGATTTCAGAATGAATTTTAATGCAGTGACGAAGCTTTTATTTTGAAGATCGTTTCCGAAAAACTATTTCCTGCAAAACGAAGGTGTGCGGAGAATAATTGCAATTTTTTGAGAGATTTTGATTCAACGAAATAATTATATTTCTAGAGCAAATATTTTTATTTAAATACAAAGTATGGCAGGACTAGTATTTCTCATCTTGATTTCCATTTCATTTTTTTTTTTTTAATTTTACCGTTGCAAGTTTTTTCCACTCCTCTTCCGCGGTCCTTCTATAGCTACTTTTTACAGCCAATCAACTATTTTCGAGATTCGATTAGAAAAGCCAGTTTTTAAAAAATTCAAAAGTCAAATAATCCAGATACTACATCAAAAGATTTTGCCGAGAGAATAAAGAAAAGGGGGAAATACTTTATAATAGTTTCATTTTTTATTTTTTGTAAGTAATTAGTCGTTGATTATGAAGTCGAACTCCTGATTTACTTAGTAAAAATGTTGCTAAAAAAGTAAATTTTGTCTAAAAACAATCAACATTGGGCTAAAGAAACAAGTGAATTTATCTCGTAATTTTAAATCAGGATCATATGATAAGAACGACACTTAAACTAATAAAGTTGGTACTTTCCACAACACCACAGAAAGAGAGGAGAAAATGGTTAATTAGAGTAGCGATTAATATCATTCTAAAACAATACGGAATTGATTGGTTAAGATTTGATTTGATTTTTTTCTTTTTTTATGGCGCAAGGACCAGTTTAGTTCATAATGCGCCAAGAGAGACAATAAGAACAGTTAAATAAGATTTGCAGGCCATAAAGCCTTAGTCGGGCATAGTCTATATACGCATTTCTTAGAATCTATAGATTAAAATTAGATATGATGAATAAAACCCTTGATGCTTAGAAATTTAAACACAAGTGAAGAATTGGTGCTATTGTTTAAAATACTGGATATAGTAAAATCAACAGAGTTAAAAAGCCGATGTCTAAGATGATTTGAATGTGTAACTATTAATATGTAGAATAACAGAGTATGTGTTTCACCGATAGAGAGACATTACATATCTCGCAATAGGGTAGTGGTTCACCAAACAGAAGATGCCTATGCGTTAAGCGGGTGTGTCCTAGACGCAGTCTAGTCCATATCACCTGCTCACGGCGGTTGCTTGATGAGGGCACAGTTGAAGCAAGAACAAGCATGACGCTATGCAACTTATTTTCAGTTTGTTGGTCCCAGTTTGATTGGCATACACTTTGCAGTTTCTGCCTGAAGCAAGCTTTCAAGTCAGAGTGCGGAATAGGGAACTTTTCTGAAGAGCCTGTCGCTGATCGTGCAGCTGTATCAGCCAGTTCATTTCCAGTTATTCCGGCATGTCCTGGGATCCAACAAAATCTGATATCTTTCTTCTGAAAATGATTAGCCAAAGCATATGTGATGTCCACAAGGATGGGATGAGACGATGAATGTAAAGAGACAATGCTTTGAAGGGTTGACAGGGAGTCTGTGTAAATAATGAACATTTTGCCGCGTGATAGTGAAATATGTTCTATAGCTATTCTTAGCGCATGAAGTTCAGCAGTGTAAATGGATGCTGAAATTGGTAGAGCAACTGTAATTACAGTGCTCAGAGAAACTACCGCCGAACCAACATGGGATTCAGACTTTGAGTCATCCGTGAAGATAGGTTCATAGTCGGAAAAAAGCTCTCTGTGTTCCAAATACAGTGTTCTGTATGTACTCACAGGAGTGCATGCTTTTGAGTAGCATAACAGGGTAAAATCAACCTTAGGATAAATCACTTTCCAAGGGGGCATCTCAGAAATCTTGCACAGAGCAATTCTTCCAATGTTCAGATTTAAGTCATTAATCAGGTCTCTAATTCTGAAGTGAAAAGGTTGTGAGTAAGTTAGGGATGAACGATGACTGTTAAAATCATAAAGGCTATAATTGAATAAATAGGAGTATGCAGTATTTGTTTTCATTGATTGGATTTTCATAAAATGGTTCAAACATAAATACTTTCTCCGCAAATCTAATGGGGGTTCGTAGGCTTCAGCATAGAGGGACTCAATCGGTGATGTACGGAAGACTCCCAGACAAAGTCTTAAGCCTTGATGATGTACTGGATCCAAGATCTTCAAAAGAGATTTGCACGCAGAACTGTAGACTACAGATCCATAGTCCAGTTTTGATCTAATCAGAGCTCTGTAGAGGCGAAGCAAGGATGTTCGGTCTGCTCCCCAGCGAGTATTTGTTAATACTTTGAGGATGTTTAGGGCCTTGGTACTTCTGATTTTGAGATCTTTTAAATGACGATGGAATCGGAGAGATTGGTCAAATATAAGACCTAGAAATTTGAACTCCTTAACAACTTTAATGAGGCTTCTACTAATAAAAAGCTCAGGGTTTGGAAAAACCCCACGCTTTCGACTGAATACAACACTAACCGTTTTTTCTGTTGAAAAAACAAAACCGTTCTGTTCAGCCCATTTAGTGAAGTTGTTAATAGTGGTCTGAATTTGTCGTTCTGCAACATTGAGGAATTTAGACGAGTACGATATTTGTACATCGTCCACATATAGAGAACACTGAATCCCCTGATTTATACGATGGGTTATGTTATTAATTTTAATAATAAATAAAAGTACGTTTAAAACAGACCCTTGCGGGACACCTTGTTCTTGGATAAAAATATTTGAATAAAATGAACGCAGGCGTACCTGAAAAAAACGATGGTTTAAAAAAATTTTGATAAAAACTGGCAAATTCCCTCTGATGTCCATTGCATATAGATCTCTAAGAATGCCGTACCTCCAAGACATGTCATAGGCTTTTTTAAAAGCTTTTATTTAACTTACAATGTATGTATGTATGTATGTATGTAATTTGTTCGGGTGGAATCTTGCAACTCAATTTTGAAGCTGATATCTTCCTCCCATTGAGCTGAAATTTTGTATACACGTTTAGTTTGGATGACAATGCATGTTTTGACCATTTATATTCCGATATTGCAATTAATTAAAAAGATATTAATTAAAAACGTTAAACTAGTTTTGAGCGCCAACTTGGATATATCTGCATTGTTGTAATAATTTTATTGTTACAACAATGACAAAAGTTGGCGTCGAAAATCGGTTTTCAGCCAAACTGGAATTTCATAACGTTGCGCTATTGACAGTATTAATTAACTTTGTCTAAAAAATAATTACATTTCTACAACGTAAAAACAATCTAATTTCTACAACGTATGCAATTTTTTTACAAATTTCTATCTATTTCCTTGGATTTAAATTCAAAACAAAAAAGTAGAGCTATATTTTTCAAGTAGATTGGTACATTGTATACCTTTCTCAATGCTGCCAAGTTAAACTGAGATGGAGTATTGAAGAAATTCTTTAAATAATTTATCTAACTTTAATCTATGAAACTCAGACAAAAAATAATTACAGAATCGGAAAGATCATTTTTTAATGTATCTTACCCATCAAAAAGGAATCCGCTAGGAAAACAATAAGAGAAAAATATTATCTAGAAATGCAATATATTTTTGATTAAAAAAATAATTTTACAATAAAATAAAGTAATTTTTTTAAGAAATTTTCTAATTTTAAGCCTACGAGTAATTTAAATATACCTCATTTTATCACCAGTAATCTAAACACACACTACGACATGTGTCCTTAAATTTAATTACAAATAGAATCTGTTAATTTTATTTGAATTTAATTATTGATTTTTTAAAATCAAGTTTCTAAAGATGATCTGAGCAATTAAAAAAATAGATTCTTACGTAGAAGATATTCAATGTCCAGCAAAAAATTATCATTATTTGATAAAACTTTCTTTTTTGATTACAAAATGCGTTTTTAGTCTTAAGCATTTTATTTATTAATACAAATATTTAAACGCCTTTTGAAGTTTTTAATAAACAATTCAAATTTTCTTCTAATATGTTAGAGAAATACATCCCTTATCTTCAAAATATTTCAAATAAATAATATATTCTTTAAGTTTTTCAAAAATAGTCAAAATTTTAATTAAACATTTAATAACTTTGTCATTTATGAAGATAATCTCCCTAAACCTTTTTTTTCGTGTGTAGAACAATGTTAGCCAAAATCTGCATGAAGATTGAAAACATTGCTTAAAAATTACGGATTTAAAAAAATTGTGTTTTTAGTCTAATACCATTTTGCGAGAATTAATTCAGCTAAACCAGGGATGGCGAACCAGCGTTCAATGAATTGAACAGGCTGAGAAACCTGTCCAGCGATAACTAAAAAGTAAAAAATAAATTAAATGTAAAAAAACTTTTTTAAGAACAAGCTTTTATTTAAACGCGCTAAAAAGAATAAAATAAACTTTTCCTTTAAAACTTTTTTTACTATCAACTTATAACGTCATTACACAATTTATATGATATAAAAGCTTGTCGCAATATTTAAGTACTCATATTTACTTAGTTTGAATTTTTAAAAACCAAAATCAATCAGGTCAAGTTATTTATTTTACTTGTTTATCTACACAGGTAAATCTCGCGACAAGCTTTTATATCATATAAATTGTGTAATGACGTTATAAGTTGATAGTAAAAAAAGTTTTAAAGGAAAAGTTTATTTTATTCTTTTTAGCGCGTTTAAATAAAAGCTTGTTCTTAAAAAAGTTTTTTTACATTTAATTTATTAATGTCAAAGAAAACAGAGATGTTATACTGTTTCTTGACAAAAGCCTCTCTGATGGAAGTCTCTAGCCTAATGAGATTGTCTGTGGTCGATCTTGATTTCCAAAATCCACTTTGAAGTGGTGAAAGGAGATTAAGTGACTCAAGTTGGAACATCAACCTCGCACTAACTATGCGCTCCACCAGCTTGCTTAAGCAGCTTGTGAGGGCAATAGGGCGGTAATTATTTGCTGATGTTGGATCTTTACCAGGCTTTGGAAACGGTAAAACGTGGGTATGACACCACTGTGTGGGAAAACCTTGGGTTTCCCAGATGCGATTGAACAATAAGAGAAGGGAGAGGATAGAACTTTCGGACAGATGCCGTAACATAATATAGTGTAGGACATCTGGACCTGCTGCTGTGTTACCCGAGCGATGCAGGGCTACGCGAAGTTCAAGGAGTGTTAGCGGGGAGTTGTAGCCTTCTTCGTTTGAAGAGGAAAAATTCAACTTCACCCTCTCTTCTCGACGCTTTAGCGCTTGAAATGCAGCAACTAGACGTTTAGCGAAGGTCTCGGCAAAAGTGTTGGCAATTTCAGGGATGGTATTGATAGAGACTCCATTGTTTACAAGCATGGAGACAGGGCTAGCACTGTATTTTCCACTGAGCTTACGGATTTTGTTCCAAACCTCTTTACTTGAGGTTGAACATGGGACGTAACTAACATATTTTATCCACGATTCCCTTTTACGTTGCTGGTGGATTTTCCTGGCACGGTGCTCGAGCTTTATTAAAAGCAATCATGTTGTCTGGAGTAGGGTAACGTCGAAACCGATTCTAAGCCTTGTTTTGATCCTTTTTTGCCATTTGGAATTCTTTGTTCCACCAAGGTTTGGGGAAACGAGGGAGTCTAGAGGATGGTAGGGAAATTGCATTATTAGCTGCAGATAGGATACAAGATGTTACTAAAGATACCGCTTCATCTATTGAGCTAGAGCTTACCAAGTCTTCTGTTATTTCTGCTTGGGTCCTGAAAGTTTCTCAGTCGGCCTGATCGAACTTCCACCGCGGTTGGCGAAGAGTCGCACACGCAATTGGTGTAGCGTAAGATATTACCACTGGGAAGTGATCGGTACCTAAGGGGTTTCCATGAACACTCCATGTCAGATCTAATAGCAATGATGGAGGGCATATGGACAAATCAATGGCGCTAAATGATTGGGTTGGAGAATGAAAATAGGTGTTAGAGCCGTCGTTTAACAAGGTGAGGTCAAGTTCTGTAAGAAGCTTTTCGACGACTTTTCCTCTAGAATTCACATCTTCACAGCCCCATAGCAAATGATGAGCATTGAAGTCACCCAAAAGGATAAATGGTGATGGGAGTTGATCTATAAGCTCTTGGAGTTCTCTAAAATTCAAGGGAGCGTTGGGTGGTAGGTATACATTACAGATTGTAACTGTAGACAAAATGGAAACCGGCACTGCAACAGCTTGAAGCGACGTGCGAATTAGGACGGAGGAGAAGGGTGTCGCATGGTTGATGAGTATAGCCACGCCACCACAAGCTCTTTCACCCGTATTGCAGTCCTTCCGAAGAATGGAATATCCTCGTATGTTGGATGTGCATGATGGTTTTAAAAGCGTCTCTTGTAGAGCCACGCACACAGGTAAATGTTCATTCATTAGCGATTTTAAATTCTCTAAGTTTTTCCAGAGACAACGACAATTCCACTGAATTATTTTACTAATACTTCAGCTACGGAGAGCCTTTAGGCTTTTCGGAGTTGTACTTTTATTGGTAAATAGCTTTGTCTTGATTTCCCTTTACCTTTTTTACCGAGAAGCATAACGTCTTCTACTTCTTTGGTGGTTTGAATTCCACCAGATTCTATTCGAATTGATGGCTTCAGTATTTTGGCAGCTTCCTGGACATTGCCAGTAGCTGGCCGTTTGGTGGAAATTTTGTCTATTTCCATCATTTCCTATTCATGTTTCGGAAGGTACTGAGAGATGCAATGTTTCAGGAGACCGTTTGTCTAGGTTTAAGGACTCTAGGTCCGCGAAAGATGTTTCAGGGGGAGATAGAGTTGTTTCTTGTTCAGTTAAGTTATTTGTAATGGGTTTTTGAGCTATTGGAAAATCTTTATGAGATTCAGAAGTGAAATTGTCAATGTTTGTTGGTGTTTCTATGTTGCTAATTTCTGTTTGAGTTCCTATGTCTGCTTGAGTTGCAGTATCTTTTTTTGATTTTGTGTTGGTCATTACTGCATTAGCATAAGAACTGGAAGTTCGAGGTGGTAAGATATTGACCACCCGTTTCTTTGCTTCAGAATACGAAAGGTTTTCAAGTACTTTAATTCTTTGTATTTTTTTTCCTTGCTGCCATTTTGTACAGATTTTGGAGTAAGCAGCGTGTTCCCCCTTGCATTTTGCACACTTTCTCCATTCTGTCGTACATGCTTCGCTGGCGTGCTCCGTACTACTGCATTTATTGCAGGTAGCAACGCCGCGACAAGAAACTGTTCCATGACCGTAACTTTGACAGCGAAAACATCCGAGAGGGTTAGGGATGTAAGGTCTTATTTTAATGTTTAAGTAACCAATTAGTATGTTTTTTGGTAATATATGTTTAGAAAATGTGAGTATAAATAATGGAGAAGTTACAGTTTTACCGTCTTTTATGGAAGTTATTCTTCTGACAGCCTCCACTCCCCCCCCCCCTTGATAAGCTAGCTCTTCTTCAATTTCAGAATCGGGTAAATGTATCAGATCTGGGCAGTAAATCACTCCTTTGGATGAATTGAGTGTTTTGTGAGGAGTAGCAGTAATAGAAATGTTTGTGAAAGATTTGTACATTGTAGGAGATTATTTGATTGTTCTTGTGTTGCTGTTTCTATCAGTAAATCACCGGATGATAATTTTTTATTAAATTTCACAGAACCAGCTGAACCTTGTACAGCTTTAGAGATAAGAAAAGGTGAAGCACTGGAAAGTTTCCTGTTATCAGTTGCATGAAGAACAATAAATTTGGGAAAAGATTCGGAGCATGTTTGAGAGTTGGTGGGCTGACCACCATGTATTGAGTATGTTGGGTTGGGGATTTTAAAAGATGCGTTTTTATCCTTTTCCTTATTTTTTTTGTATTTTAATTTCGTTTTTGAGAAAGAAGGAGGAGAATCCTTTTTGATTTTCAGAGAACCAGTTTGGCGGGGCTAGCCCCAGATTCAGTAACCAGCAGTGGCCTCGGGAGAAGCCCCGCTCTGCCATGCAGGACCCCATCCAGGCACCACCTGGAGCTACAAGGCACGCGAGATTATACACCAGCTGATAGAGCAGCCAGGACATGCTGGTTAGGCTGCCCCGGGCTCCTGTACTATCTGGCGGCCTGAGACGCAAACCTCAGCTTTTCTCCGGTACCCTCTACATGGCCGCTTCCTCCAAGACCCCACCTCACCAGTTCAAAGGTCCTCAGAAGTTTAAAACCTCGCTCCAAGTGCCAGTTTTCCCAGGGAGCAGTCTGTTGTGTCGTCATACCAGTTGTGAAAAAACCATCAGACTCAACTTCATTCCACTCAGTCCTGGTCTGCCACAGGACTTTGTCGCAAGTAAAATTAAAAATATGTAAGGAAAAAATCAATAAGAAAATAAGACCCACTAAAGGGAGAAACCATAAAATGAAATTCCTAGATATGTATTCTTAGGAAATAAAAACCAATGTTTTCCTTTTAACTATGGCGGAAAAGGAAGTGGGGGAAATAAAGGTGAAAGTAAAGAAGTAAAGATCGCTCGGGAGAGGTGGGTGAGCGAAACCCGTAATCACAAGAGAGTGAGCCCTTGCCAAAAGATCACTAGGGCACCTCGGGATTGTGACACCCGTACTCACCAAAAGAAGGTGAGCCCCCTGAGAGGGATTGGTGAAGAGCTTTGGAGTCTTGGTCCACAGTCACGTGATGAGCACCAAAACTGTCATCTGATTCTCCACTTTCACTCTCCCATCATAGCTTTTAATCTAAAAAGGCAGCAGCACTATTCCTCCCATTGGGACTTCGATAAGATCAAGAGTCGATACTAGCACCTGGTATGGCCAGCTGCGAAACTAAGCACACTTGGTTGTTGGGTTTGACCATCTGAAACGCTTTTTGCATCAAACGTTATGAAAAGTTTGACAATAGATATAGGGCGGATGACATTACAGCAAGAAAAGCACTAAATATACTACACTGAATTAGAGAAGATTATAGATGCTTACTCCTTAACTTCCTGCTAGGGATTTATCACCAAAGCTTAATTCCATTAGTGAGTGAGCGTTTATTTACGTATCACTGTAAAGAAACACGAAGGCTATTGGAAACAAACCTAGTAAATTTTAATAACGGTCAAGTGACAACGACGGCACTTGAGCCCTCTTCAAAAGTCACACCACGTCAATGTGAGGACTTTGAGCCCCCCTTGGCGGATTTAACATGCATAATTTCCTCAACACGAGGGGTCTTCAGTGGTACTAGGAATCGAACTCATGAAGCACCAGCCATGATCCTGGGATCATGATCACTAAGCTTCTGCTGTCTCAAGATTACCCGCTTGCCAGAGATTTAATGTATTATGACAACCTATTTCATTCTGAATCTCTAATGAACCTTGTGACTATATTTTTCAACCAGAATTTGTGGGATTAGGTTAAAACTCACCCAAGGTTGCCAATGACAAAGGATGTGTACCTAAATATTCTATCGAAGATTATTATAGCAATTATCCTCTTCAGGTATAAAAGAGATTTGAGATTCCAAAGCACTCGAATGAACTTTTACCTTTCCCGTGAGACTTGATTTCGATTCTATTCTTATTCAACTAATGCTTCATCTTATGTGTAGACCACAGGTGATAATAATTCGAAATATTATTCATTAAATTACACATTAAATACACTGGTTTTGTCGTAACGAGTGCTTGGCGTCATTTTGGCTCAGTTTCTACGCCAATAAAACCAACAACCAGACATGGACGTCTTAAGACTTCTTGAGGCCCTAGGCCCCTTACACAAAAGTAGGCCCAGGATCCCTATATAAAAGTAGTTCCTGAGCCTCTGACGTAGATAGTCCTAAATAGGCCCTGTATCAAAACTCCTTCGGGACCATTTTTGGAGGCTCCTTAACATTTCACGATATTTTGCTAACACATGTTGGGGCCCTTGTAGCTTGGAGGCCCGTATCATAGATACAGAGGTAGTTACGCCCCTGACCAGGGTCTCTACACAAACTGACCCCTACACACATCACCAACTGATCCTTAAAAGTAGACAGTACATAGCATACGTTGTCAAACATTCGTGCAAACAACAACTCAAAACATATAAATGCGCATGACTTACAATCGCACAAACTGGCTTGACCGACTAACGCCTTTTGACTGAATGAGTAATAATAGTGTATGGTGGTACCTAGGCCTATACATGGACGACGGTCATCACATGTAGCCAGTTGACATATCGTTGGAAATTTCCTGTTTTTCGGAGAATTCAACTGGAAAAAAACATTAGACAGTGCAAATTATTCGAATCAGGATATTAATAAATCCGAGTTGAGAACGAGACGAGGCCCTGGGCCCGAGCCCAGTTGGCCCAAGCCTTAAGACGTGCCTGCAACCAGGCTGTTTTTAGCCTCCCTGGCACTTTAGGCACTTCAAATTACGTCCCCCTCCCCACTCTGTCCTGAGTATCACCCTCCTTCAGTTCTTACTTTGTATGTTTTAGCTCGGCTGGGATTTTCCCCCTTACTGTCTTACTCTTTTCCCTTTCTGTGTTTTTGATCTTAGGTGGTGGATAATGGAAAAACATCCCAATGTACCCGCCGTGTCCTGAACTGGCAACCGTAAGTAAAGGATAGAGGTATGGCTTAGCCACTATTTTCATTTCTCATCTTATGGCATCATGAACCACCCAATTACAGAATAAAATACACATTTTATGAACGGTTTTCAACTTGTTAATTATCACCTTTTTCATCGTTTTTCGCTTTTCTATCTTTTACTTTTAGTAACCTTACTCTTTGTTGAGTCACTGTCTTTGTACTACTAAGGATTTCTTTGATTATTGCAAAATCATTAATGATGTAATAGTAATCGCTTACAATTGCAATACCAGTTTGAGTGCATAGCAAGATCAAATTGTTAATCTTTCCTTTTTCCATAGTAGATCTCATTTCAGTCTTTGCTTCCTTATGGGCAGAAATGCTTCTCTCATGACTTGCTAGGTGGTGGTAAGATCGCTGTAATTTTAATTTTCTCTTTTTTTCACGCTCTAACTTTTTTCGCCCCCAAATCTTTTGCGCCCTAGGCACGTGCCTCAGCGAAAAGGCGGCCCTCACAACAACTCAATGCAAAATCAAAATTGTGAGGTCATCCGTCTGTTCCCAACATTCACATAAACCACAGTTTCTAGGAAGAAATTTCAACACTCGGTTAAGAATTCCAAAACAGAACAAATTGTTGCAGCAGCTTTCCTGAGGACGCGGTCAACGATTGCCCAGCATTCTGTTACAGTTCATTGAGATTTGATTCTAAAATATTTTAAAGGCAGTTTTTCTAATTTGCCTCAACAGCACTTAAAAATACACAATTTAATCCTTCAAAGCTGTACATGACCTTTACTATACAATGCTTATTTCAAATATTAAGTATTTAAAACAGTCATCACGTAGTTCATAACCCCCCTCCCTCCTTTTTACTTATAAATTAAAGTCGTTTTTTATTCTTAGTAGAACAGCAAGTCGTATTTAAATTTCTTAAAAAAATGTAAAAGTCTATTTAAACAGAAATGTCGTAAGCGGAAACAGGTTTTCAAATACATCTTGCTTTTATTTGAAATTTTTTCATATAAATATTTGGATTTTGCCTCGCCGCAGTAACATCTTTTAGGAAACTGGTCAAAAGTATTTGGCAGTATATTTAGGGTTGCAGTCCTTAACAAAAAACGTCCGTCCGAGAAAAAATTCTTCCCTGAGATCTTTTCAATGGTAAATGGAAATAAACTAGGCACTTTTTTAACAAACATTTGATGTGTTTTTTCCCCTTTTGAGGACGTTGAAACAGCTCCTTTAAAAACTAATTTTGCCGATTTTGATTATTGTGTGAGTGATTATTAACGTCCCACTGTTCAGCTACACGGGGGCTTTTGGGGATGGTGCGCGTAAAAATTTGTTTTTGCTCTATTCGATTTAGATTTGAAATTTAGCTTCCATGTTTATTTTATGGAGTAGAGATCCTCCTAAAATTAGTTTTGCGGAAATCTACTTGGTTAAAATATTACGAAAGTGCAAAACATCATTCTGTACTCAATTTTAGAGATTATTAGATAATACAAATTAGTAGTTCTGTTTTTTTTTTATCAAGAGGCGAGAGTTACAGGTATAAGTATATTTTTCAATACAATGGAATTCTTAATGCTAGGACTTAGACATCATTATTTTATGTATAAGCAGTATATATTTATAAACCTTAATGAAATACCCAGCGAAGCGGGAGGGTAGCGGCTAGTGTTATATAAATATAATCTGCAGAAGTATATATAATTTGCATGTAAATATTTTAAATAAATAGACTAATTAACATTTAAACCGTATATATACTCATATATAAATATATAAGAATTCATAATTATTTAAACATTGCTCTTTAGAAAATGAAAGAAAGAAAGAAATCCATCGATGAATGGGTACGAACAAGCACACACTTTTTTTTTATATCTCCCTTTAATAATAATAAAGTAGTATAAAAACAAGAATTTACAAAAACATAAATAAAAAAATAATAATTAAATTTATTTTTTATTTTGATTACCGATAAGAAAAACTAGTGAAACGTCAAGTAACAATCAAGTCAATTAAAAATATTACAAATTCAAGAGATAAAACCTAACTTTATTTTCCAACAGATTAGTTATCTGAAAAGAAAGATAGTTCTCCAAAGGAAAGAATTTTCCAGTCACTGCGAATACAAATCATCGTTTTTGAGAATGGTTAATGGGTTGGACGTTGACAGCATTAAAAAAAGGGCGTCCTCTTACAAAACATCTTCAGAGTGAGTCATCCCCCAACGGGCACCACCACCCTCCTCCAGGGGTGTGTGAAGTTTCCATGCTAATCTGGAGTCAAGAAAAGCAAGAGCATTCAGGCGTTGAAGCGCACCACCCTTCTCTAACCCGACAACAAAGCTACAAAGTAAACACCAATGGCTGCGCTGAAGGTTGTAATCACTTCAACAATGCGATGGCATTACGCGAGCGGTTCTGTTGTCCCCTGGAAAGTGTTACCTTGGGATCTCTGGAAGACACTCGCAGATGACCTTGAAGGGATGCATTGTTTAGAATGAGCATTGACATTCCGTCGTTGGCCTTAGGGTGGCGTGCATTGATACAGAGAGAAAAGATTGCAGTCCGTGCTGAAGAACTACAATCGTTAAGATTGAAATTTAAAAGGGAGTTTCAAATACGAGGTGAAGTGTTGAATCAATAGAGACCTCTGTTTCTTGATTACTGAACAATGTGTGTATCAAGCAAGCACTTGAGTAAAAAAATTTTAGCTCTACTACTATGTTTTGAAAGAAAAAAAATCACTGAAGTTGTTAAATTGGTTACTGGCAACTAATTATGATGCACAGAAGGTCTTCACACTTTATGGAAACGATTTTGTAATTTATTTTCTCCTTTACATTTTGGCATAAAACTTTGGCAACTTCAGAAAAATTGTGAAATCGTGGGTTCGAGTCTAGTGTCATCGTGTAGAGAAGCTTATATTCTAAGTCTTCTCATTGGTGGGGTGTTGAAGTTAAGAGAGGGGTAGTGCCAACTCTGGTGTCGTCCTCGTCACTTGACTGAGGTTCAAAATAACGAGGTTCGCTCTTCGCCAATAGCCCTCATGCAGCTTCAATGTGCCATGAAAATATATACTCACTCACTGTATTCTTAAAATGCATCTTTTATTCATTTTTCATTATTTGGAACAGATGTAATGTATCCCACTGATGACCAAAAAAAGTCGAATTTCTTACTGCGCGACTCAAATTATTCTTCCAAAGAAAATTTCAAAAATATATTTCGACTTATTACAAAGATTAAAAGAAATTTATAAATAATGGTAAGAAAATGTGAAAATGCCACCCATCCGGTATAGTGGTTAATGACGCTGACTTCGGTGCCGTAGGGCCTGGGTTCAAATCCCGGAGAAGGCATGGATGTTTGTAAATCTATAGTGCCTTCATGGCAGGGGGGTAGTCTAATTAAACGTCAAGCCGCGTGTCCTCTCATGAGGTTAGTGGAAGCGGAAGAGAGGTGGGAGGCCTTTGGCAACCCTCAGGGTGTTCTCCCTCAAAATTGGGGGAGGAACTGAGCAGAATCGTACTGTCACCTGCATGGTGTTCAAAGATAAGACTGACAACAGGCGTAAAACGATGAATTTCGCGGACCTTGATCTGATGTCACTGTCGATCACGTGGCATAAGCAACAACAACAACAACGAATGTAAGAATAATATTTAAAAATTGTAATTTCCACACTTGAAGCAACCACGAACTCAACTACCGCGTGTCAAAGGGGTTAGACTGCAGTAAGCACCCATTACATACGTGTCTTGTGGGCGTAGATATTTCTTTTGATTCGCTGGGTGTTTTAAACTAACGTTTTACTGAGGTGAATCCTTTCGAGTTGGGTGTCCACATTTAGGAAAAACAAATGTAGGTAGAGTTTTACACTACGCCCTTTTGATATATCCGTAGGATGGGTTTAACAAAAATTCTTTAAAGAACATAAAAACACACACACAATAAGACTTTCGAATCATTAGTTTGTATGGTAAATTTTTAAAATAAACATTCATTTCATTTTGTTACCTTTTCCGTTCTCACGAACATCATTCAGGAATTATTTTGTATGAAACAAATATTTAATATTTATATTTAATAAAGAATTAAACCCGTGAATTTAATACTTGTATTCTCTTCGTAATCAGAAAAAAAATTATAATGAAGAAAATATACACACTTTACTTCACAGATAAAGTCAATAATATGTATTCTTCAATCGGAGAAAGATCTTGAAGAGAGGGAGTATACTGTACTATATATAAATAGATGTTTGTATATATATATATAGCCTCTCTTCGCTCCAATATTTTTCAACCAATCACTATGAAAATTGGCATGTATATGTATTTTTTCGTGGAGAAGGTTTTTGTGCTATCCCTTTGTTGAAGCTCCCTACCAGGTGGTCTCAGTATGGTTGTCGATCTCCAAAATAAAAAGAATGAAAAAGACTGGACCCTGGACGAGGAGATTTAGGCTTAAACCTGACAAGATTGATGCCAAATGTTGAAAATTTGTAATAAAAGCACCAGATTCATCCCTCACATTATAAACATTTATTTGTTGATAGGTTATTTTATGTATTAATTAAATTTTAGTTTAATTAACATGCATCTCTTAAGTTTTAAACACTATACTTCACTACAGCAAGAAATTTAAACCTTTTAAAGTAAATAGCTCTACACCAGTTGTGAAAAAGACTTTTAAATTGATAAATTTGTAAAAATTCTATATTAGGTAAGCTAAGGTCTACCCAAAACCAAAAAGCATGACAAAGTGTGTATGAGACAAAAAGTTAGGGAACCTCTGGTTTGGACGTTGCCACTAACAAAATCACTATGTAGCCCTGTACAAAAAAGAAAAGATTGATTCCTCTTATAATTTTTAGCAAATTTGTTTCATGTGTACGACATTATATTAACAGATGAAATATAAAGATGTTTTATTATGCGAAGAATGTATAGCTTTGTAAATTATTACATACTAATGTCAGTATAATTTATGAAGTTTATTTTATATTATTATTAAGTCTTGTCTCTGAACAAAAAAATGTTGTACACAAGTCAATTAAGAATCAAGAATATTTAAATGCTTGAAAAAAATAATTTAAAGTTATCAAACATAAATTACTATGCTTTTCATTACTAAAAAAAAAAAAAAAAGAGAGATAGAGAAAAGAAATTAAAGACGACTATTATGGATATACGAAAATTTTCCTTATGTATCCCATTTTTGTTGTTGTGAAACATACAAATCTTTCCTTTCAATGATAATTTTTATATTTAATCATATGAATAAAATTTTACATCATTTCATAAAAAAAAATTAAATTTTAAAATGTGTATTGATTTGGCTTTATTCATCAAATATTATACTATCGTGGTGCCATCTATTGTCGAAGGAAAGAAAAATTTATGATGTCGCGTTTAAATCACACTAGATGGCAGCACGAAAGAGTGAAACTGTACAAAATGCATGTATAGGTGCAATGAAAATTTTATTTAATCGTTTCATTTTATTTAAATATGATAAAATTACTATTTTAGTGCTATCGTATTTATTATTATAGGCCTCTCTCTGCTCTAAAAAAGTTTTTTAAAGTTTAAGTTTCAGAAATAAGCTTAGTGATTGACTGATTGTTTCTAAAAATTTGTAGAGAATGAAATAGTTGTGGGCGCCGTTGCAACAAAACAAGATTTTTCCCAGATCAATAATCTATCAAATACCTGCGGCTATTTATACATAGCCAACATGAAATACGTAAAATGCTTTTTACCCATGAACACTTAAGCCCATAAACAGTTGAATAATTTTTGTTCTGCTAAGCCAATGACTCGCAAACTATCGACAGACGTGGGCCGCGAAAAATTCTATCCGATTCTCAGATTTTGTAACAATAACATAGAAATTTTCAATTTCAATGTTTAAAAAATTGCTTTCAATTATCAATCATTTCTTTTTTAGTTCGCATGCAAAATACAGTTTACAAAATTTTTACAGAAATGTTTTTAGGAAACTTTTGCATGTATAAAATATGCCCTCCCCCAATAACTTTGCACAAAATTATTTTTTTTCAATATTCTGATGTTTCATATTTAAAACTTTAAAATATATATACAATAAAATACGTTTAACACAAAATCATTTAAGACGAAATATCGGTTAACATGAATAATACAACGGTCCCGACAAACTACTGTGCGTTTTATAATGCATTTTTTTCTTTTGACACGAAACAAAAATCGCTTAACACGAAAAGATTTCCCTTCTGGATATTAAAACTGAGTGGATATTAAAACACATCAGCCCTTTCTGCACTCGGTCTTCAACTATACTCGGATCGAACTCATGACACGCTAGCCACGAGTCGATTTCCTCGACCACTAGGTTTCCGCGACCACAATAAAATTGCGAAGATTCATTTCTAAAATCTCTCTCGTTTTCCTTTAAAACAAAATTTATAGCAAAACAATCAGCCAATAAAAAAAAATCTTACAACGTAACAATGTGTGCATTAAATTTTGCGATCTTAGATTTAATAAGATTGTTTTATCCACAAATATATTGCATGCGTCAATCGTATTTAGTTCGTTTACATATTGATATTTAACTTTAAAATTTTGCTTATGAATTCAATAATATAGTTGCCCATAAGTTCTTTGTACAAAATACGTATGCACTTTTTGTATCATGTACTCAATCATTATGAACCGGAATTCAGTTTTTGTAAGTCGCAAAGCGAATTTAAGTATCATAAATGAATTTAATCAAAGAAATCAACGATTTTACGATTAATGAGTGTCAAATTTCTTTAGCTGAGAATGCGTGTAAACGGGAAAGTCAACCGCTGTCCTCAACATTTGACCCTCATTCAAAGTAATGAGGTCACTGTGAATGCAACATTAGTAATCACTAAAACGTCTATGATTTTGATTACCCTTGAACGTTTTAATGTTTATTATGACCCTTTATATCAAAAAATTGTAACAAAACAAATGACTTTATCTTGTAAAAGAGAATACGACAATAATATTCATAAATATTAGTATAATAAACAAAATGGAAATTTGTGAGTATGCGAATTTTTTCATCATTATTTGTTTTTATGCATACTATTTTGTACATACCTCATTTGCTATGAATACAGTTTGTATTTGCAATTTTTCCTGTACATTTTCCTCGCACCGTCTTAACGTATTTTTTTAAGTTGTATTTCGATTACACTCTTTATTTTTGCCCTTTTTGCATTTTAGTGAATTTGTAATTCTTTTAAATTCAGTACTTACCAACTTTTTTTGATTTCTTGCACTTACGGAAATTGACCGTAATAGTAGATAAGCAAATGCTATGTAACGAAATAATACGATTTTAGTATAACTGACTCATTTCCACTGTGAATCCAAAAATACTTCATTCAAGGTCAAATAAATGTGTGATATTACTTCCGAAAGTTGGTTTTACTAATATATCTACTTAGTGAACTACCCCTTTTACTGTATTTATTGTAAAATTTCTCCTAAATAACCTAGAACCACAAAACTTTTTCTGTGTAATCACCTTAGAAAATGATTAAAAATCACGAAAAAATTTCAAAATCCCGGGAAAAATGTGGAAAGGAGAACAAACTAAACAGGCTTGGTGTTCAATCGACACCGATGGACATTTTAGTGTTAAAGGCAAATTAGAATATCACTTTGCTTAATCATATAAATGGTAATATTTTTTAAGACTTGTTAATATACCTCCTTGGGTGTGTGTGTTCACGAAGGCATACCATCACTAAGTTCTACAGTTAAAAATAGTGTAAAAATTCTTACTGTTTCTTTCCAACGTAGACCTTAAAATTAAAAGAGCGGAAGACTCTTACAGCATCTGTGTTCCAAAGGGAAAATACTTCAAATGTTTCGACCTGGAGAGGGGAACATTTTACTTCAATCATCAGGCGAGTAGTTAAAAAAATCCGAAATTGGAGAAGATATCATTCTTGGCCTCTATTTCCCCATTCATCTAAAAAAATTATTGTTATTGTACAGTATAGAATACGCTTGCCAAATAGGTTTGGTATGTTTCCTCGACTTCCCGCACGGGAAAGCTTTTCAATAGGAACACACTTTTGAATCATTTGGATGAAATCCTCGAGTACTCAAATACTTCTTGACGTGGTTTGATTTAAATTTAATTTGCGTCGATTCTGGAGCAACACAAAAGTAATTGCAGATGGACCTCGTTTTTTAAACCTCGGTCGAGTGACGACGACGACACCTGAGCTGGCACCCTACACCAACGGGAGGACATTGAGCCTCGGCATATTTTTCGTTAATTACTACACTCTGTACGGCAGGTCTTCAGTGGTTTTTATCAGCGATCCCCATCCCCCAGAGTGGCGCCAGTCTGGGTATTAAATGGTACAGGTCCTCCCAAAGAATATTAAATTGTTTCCATTTTATTTACTATGGTGTATTTCTCTCGGGTGTGGTGTATTTTTTTGGTGTACCTGTATCTTATTTTGAAGGCATGCTCAAATACAATTAATTAAAAATTTTGTTAAATCAAAAAAAATATAAAATATAAAAAAATCAACTGCCCCCCCCCCCTTTTTTTTTTAAGCGGGCTGTGATAAAATTGCCAAACCACGGCGATAAAAAGATTGAGAAGCACTGGTTTATATAATGCTGAAAAGAATTCAAGCTTTCTAAATAATTAACTGTGACTAAGATTCAAATATTTTATGGGGAAAGAAGTACTAAAAAGCTAAGAGATCTCATTAGGATATTCCTCGGGGAATTAAGGTTCGCTTGATTATTTTATTAGCGTCACGAAAACACGAGAGACAGCACGAGAGCTATCGGAGAAACTCGCAACTTTAAGCAAAGATCAAATAAGGACTATGAAATTTGATTCAGCCTTAAATTCTACAAACTTCCACTCTAGAACAAAGTGAGGATTTTGAGCTTCGATAGTTTTAAAGTGCATCAGTTCTCAAGTGGCTTTTAGTAGCACGGAGACTTCAATCTGGAACCCAAAAGAAGCTACGTCAATCACGATTTCGCGAACTTAGCCATTTGGTTATAGCGGCTGAGACTCAGATCGCAGCCTCCAGTCATTCTATTAAAAGACGAAAGATATGCTGAAACATTTGTGTTCCGTCCTTATTTAAAAGATAGTTTCAATGTGAACGCAGTTCTAAGGTTATACATGATCTATAGTCGAGATAAAACCCGTGATTCTTTAATAACGGTCTCGTGATGAGGATGACACTACCTCGTTGGTAGTATATCCACACCAAGTCAAGGATTGGCTTTCAGCTGAGCAGCACAATCCTACATGAATCATTGCTTACTAACTTCGCACTTCAAAGCAATACGAGCAATTGATGGCATTCTGTAAATTTACATACCACGTCCATGTAAGAATTTTGAGCCTTGACAGATTTAATGAGCATCAACCTTTCTACACGGCGGATCTTCAGTGGCATTAGGACTCGAACCCCAGATTCAACAACGCTGACCAGAAATTAGTGATCATGACCACTAGGCAACAGTGGCCACTTCCAGCTCACGATACTTACATGATAGCTGTAATCATCACTTATTTTATTTGTGACTAATGAAATTAAGACTCAATTTTAATATCGTCGGTTAAGAATCGGTTGCTGTTATTGTTGCTAATGTCACCTGTGTCTAAGGTAGTCAGATAGACACACGAAATTCATCGCGGCAAAGGACTAAGATTGTATGTCTGCGGTTAGCCGTAACTTTGAGCACCATAAAGCTGACATTATGATTTGACTCTCACGCGCGTTCCCCCCAATTTTGAGGGAGGACATCTTGGGGTGGACAGAGGCTTCCCACCAGCTTCACGAGAGGACTTGCGGCTCGACGTCTATTCAGGGTACCCTCATGCCGCGAAGGGGCACTATACATTTACAAACATCCATTCTTCTCCGGAATTTGAACCCTGCCCTACGGCGCAGCAGTCAGCGTCGCTAACCACTATACCTGATGGATGGCAGTCAAGAATCAGCATTACCAGAACCCATTGGCTACTTTTTCGTTGGTGAAGGATTACTAACTATGTTACTTATTATGTTTATACTGTCAATTATTTTTATCCAGCATTTAAAAATAGTAAACTTTAAGAAGGGTTTTACGATAGCCGAGTGACCATGGTCCCGAACTCATGGCTGACGTTTTCTAGCCACGGGCTCGAAACCTAGTGCCACTGAAGACCCTCCAGGAAGAAGGGCTGATGTACGTTTAATCTGCGGTAGTCTTCCCCAAAGGACCCATTTCCTGTTAGGGAACATGTGACGTCTCAACGGTCAAGTAGTTTTGCGTGGGAAAGTATCCCAGACTGGACACCCCGATGCTTATGTTCTAAGGGAAATCAACCTTTGACCTTCCTTGATCCAACCGACAGTGAGTAGGCCGGCACATTTCTTACACCAACTCCCGTCTTCAAAGTTCACCACGCGAGGGGTACTTGGACCAATAGGGGAATAGTTGTCCCGGCTACGTACAAACAAATGGGATTCTGCCTCACATGTCACTTTTGTGGGCGTGACGTATTCCACCTTTAAAGGGAAAACCCAGAGACTCGATACGCTGAGGAGCTTCACAGACACTAGGGAGACACTTCTGGAAGCTTTAATATTCCACACGGTCTTGATTGGCACTTTCACACTTACTGTGACCTTTTAAAGCTCACATCTACGGGAATCCTAATGTTGTCTTAACGCCGCCTTTATTGGGAGTAATCTAGCCTCAATAGCGACCTCAACAGTGCTGCACCAGTAACTAGCGTCGCAGCAAATCTATCGTGGCTAAGTCCACATCAAAGTGGCGTGAAAGTTAGGAAATGGAGGTATCGTCCTCAGCACTTGACCATAGTTCAAAATTATACCAAATCAGTCGCCAATTACCGCCGCGTTGCTTCAGAGAACGACGTAAAATAAAGTTCAGTCAAGCAGGATTTTTGTAATTCTTTTTTCGGGTGAAAATTTCATTGGTATTTAAGAACAGCTTAAGTGACTTTTGTAAAACACATAGCTATAATAAAAGGTAGGTGACTAGTGTTTTTTATTCTAAATGTGTCGATAAGTTTTTAAAATTGCACATGCAAAACGTATGTTTCCCGTTATACAATTTCATGGCAGGGAAAATTTCAAGCACTGGCGTTTTGGAGGTGATACGTTGTATAGTTGTCACCAAATCACGCTACCTTATATTTAGATATTTAGATTAGGATGAAAAAATCGCGATAGAAGTAAAGAATATCAAACACAAACAAAACACAAATGGAAAAGGCTAGGCCATTGGCCGAAACACGATGGAAAATCAGTGAATGCTCACAATAAAAATTAGCATCTGGATCTCAGAATTTGAGGCTTTTTTTTTAAACTTTGGAAATTTCCCCCAACGTGGTTGCGATTGAGCGCAATACAAAGCAACACGAGGTGACGGACCTCGTCATTTTGAACCTCGGTCAAATGACGAGGACGACAACTAATGTAGGACCCAGCTCCAAACTACCACACCAAGCCACGGGATAATTTTAAGCTCAACAGATTCAACCTGCATCTGCCCATTCTACATGGTAGTAGGGTTTGCAGCCCCGGGATCCCTGTGTTTTTTTTCAAACCCCGGGATTAAAATAACTAATCCCGGGATTGTTTTTGTCTGTGTATTATATTTTGATATTTTTTTCCGAAGTATATATTGTGAATCTGGTTGCATTTAATGTATTTTATTTACTTATTTTGTACCAACTATGTTTAATGTCAATTTTCTTATGTGTTGAACCTTGAAGGATTCGAGGCGGGTGTGTATGTTAAACTGCGTAATTTGGCAGGTTTTCTCTATTTTCTTCTGCAACTTTCTTCCCATCGCGAGTGGGGTCAGAACGGGCCCACAGGATGCCCGGTGTCAGCTAAAGGGGGCAGAGGCAATTAGAATTTTTGGAAGATATCTAGCTACAGGAGATGTTTTATATTACTCCTGAGTGAAATTACTTGAGGTTCAAATAAATTCTTGTGTTCACTATCATCAACAGACTCGTTTTTGAAGAAACTGGTCTGCTGAAATTGATACAAATCAATCGTTTACTTTTAGCTCGTATGAAATAGCAACAGGTAATTAGTTTTTAATTTTGAATTATGATGTATTTTTATAAGATATAAATTAATATATTCAAATACTTTAAACAAGGCACAGCTAATGTTGGTACCTGTCTCTTTGAACAAGGACCATATGTATTTACCTCTGATTTAGGGAAATTCTATTTCAGTTAAGGTTTGCAACCCCGGGGGGGGGATCCCGGTGTTTCTTCAAATCCCGAAATTCTGGGATTAAAATAACTAATCTCGGGATTTATAATTTTGTCTAAATTATGTTTTGAAATTTTTTTCTCATCAAAATTTATATAGAGAGCTTCCACTTCCGGAACGAGATATTACCCAACATTTATTGCTGTTCCCCAGTAATAAAAAAATTGTGACTCATTTATTTAATGTTATATTAAATTTTAATTTTTCTTTTCTGAATCATCAATCATATTTCTGAAATATCAATCTAAGAAATATAAAATATTTTTTTTTTTAGATTTCTCTCTCTTTTATATATATCAAGAAATAACTAGAGTAATATTATTTTCTTATATTATAAGTATATTCTCTCTCCATAAAGCTATTTAATCTGTTATCGCTGTTTGGATCATCGAAAAGGCATTTTTTCAAAATTCTTTTTGAATATTTAAAGTTTGTGAATTAACTCATTTATAGGCCAGTCTACAGAAAGAAATTTAGTAATAACATTTTGTTATCATTATAAATATATTTTCAAACTAGATTGCGTGTATTAATATTTAAATGTTGCTAAAAGTATTTCGAAAAGACTTTTTTGAGGAAGCTAAAAGACAGAATTTTATTGGATTGTGAAATATAACAATGTATTTATTATTATTATTTTGAACATTGATGTATGTTTTTTGAGTATTTTTATTAGAGTTAATTTTAGTGTTATTAGGATTAATTTCTAATGTTATATGTTAATAAGATTTTTTTTAAAAAAAGGAAAGTATTTTTTCTATGGGAGTTGTATAAGTAGAAACATTTTTCAGATTAAAATTTATGTAAATACATTCAATCATTTGTACTTACAGGTATATGTAAGTTTGTCGGGAAAAAAAGTTCATTTCAGACTTAATAATTTTAATTTTGAAAAATCTGCTTCCTTAGAATGTTGTGCCCCAAGCAGTTTCAATTCTAAATATATTAAACATAAAAAAAAAAAATACAGTGTTCCAATGAAAATTTTAAAAAAGGAGCTTTTTATTCTGTTTTAAATTTACAATAAGATTTTGGAAAATCTCAAACATATATCGATTTTTATTTCAAATGGGTCAATTTTTAACGAATTCATTATGTACTATTTTTATTTGTTTTCTTATAATGAGTTAAGTTTTGTTTTGATTTGTTTCAATAAATAATAATATTAAGCCAATTTTTAATTATGTTTTCAGTTTTATTATGTAATTTCAACTATTCTAATGTGTAAGTATTTTTCTTAAATTTTTCAGTCCTAATCCTGTGACTAATCCCGGGATTTGGATAGTGTAACCCCGAAATCCTAAGATTGAAAATATAGCAAGGGATTGTAAACCCTACATGGTGGGTATTCAGTGGCAGTATGATTAGGGATCACGTGACACGCCAGCCACGAGTTCGAGACCATAACCATTAAACTACTACGGCCACAACGTGGTTGCGACAAAACATAGCTATCAAGCAACCGTGATCAATGACTTTTGATCAACAACCATTCTCAGCTGAAATTTTTATACAAGACGAAAAGTAATTTATTTTTCTTTATATAATAAATAAAATGCTATATAGTAAGTATTTTTTTAAGTAAAACTTCTTTACGCCAGCTTGACTTGGGGAGTAAACTGGAGAATGTATAACGAGAGCGTTACGAAAAATGTGATCGGGTGAGGCGAACGGAAGTTGAGAGGGAGACAGATAAGTTAGTGAAGACAGAAAGTTACGTTTCGTATATTACTGTAAGGGCCTAAGTGTACTAAGTGTTGCACACTGTAAGTCTGTACAACACTGTAGGAGCAAGAGAGAGCAGTGCGCGCGCACATTTTCTTTCTCTCTTCCTCTAATATATATATATATAGCCAGTGCATAAAATATATATATTTCTCAGTCAGTAAGTAGTTCGTTTGTGAATTTGCTAGCGTTACGCGAACGGTGATTTTTAAAAATATTTCGCAAGTTTATTTCGCTCTTGAACAATTTTATAAATTAATATTTTGTTCAATACATTCAATATTCTACGTTTAAGGTAAATAAAATTGTAAATTCATTTTAAAGTTCATATTTTGTGAAAATAAAAAATATATTCAACAATATTAATTTATCGATGAAAACCCATAATAAATTTAAATATTTGTAGAAAATTAATATATGTATATGAATATACATGTGTATATTATATATATATATACATATATATATATAGAGAGAGAGATGGAGAGCTAAAAAAGTTTTACTTCAGTCGTGTGGTCTAAAGCAGACTCGTTTTGTTTTTTGAAAAGTTGTATCATATTAAATTAAGAATTTTGATGATTATACAACAGAAAAACGAAAGCCCCTATTCTTAGTTTAAAAAGAAAAGAAATTGCTAATACATTATTTTGGAATGCAAGTGGCATTGAATAAGAAAAATTCTTATCGAAAGACAATTTTAGATTGTTTAGTATTTTGTTTCGATTTAAAATATATAAAAATAATTTCAGAAATATGCAGATTCTATTAAGTAAAAAATATTTTGTTTTTCATTTATTAGGTAAAGTTATACACAAATCGCATTTATTATCCATTCTTTTTGTGTGTAAAAATTTGATAGAATTCATTCAAGTCACATCGTTATGTAAGAAAATAACTGCTAAACTACGAGTGAATTGAAAAATATTCCATTTGAAACTGAACGATAAAAAAACTTTAATTGGATTGAATTTTAAATAATATTTTGAATAATTTTAACTGAACTGCAAATCGGACTCTAAGGAATAAACCATACAGTAAATAAAATTGCAAAGTCAATTACATAAATATAATCGAATTACCTGGTATTTCTTGGGTCATCCGAAAAAAAAACAATGCAATAATGATAAGAGACAGCAAAATTAAAGAATTCAAAAATGAATTTCTTTTTATTAATACTTAGAAAAAAATACCATAACGTTAAATATATATATATAATTTTAATAAGAATTTTCAAGTAATTACTTGTGGATATATATTTTGCTTTTCCATTTGAGTCTCGATGTATAGGTTTTTTGGGTTGTGAACATCTTTGATTGAAAATTAAAAGTAGTTATATATGCCCCCTTATTTTTTTTCTTTCATCTCTGACTTTTAATAGAAAAAACCCACTCCTCTAAAATAAATAACTTGGTTTTCAAATATTTTCGAATGTTCTTTTGAAATGTCGTAGCAATTATAAAAATTACAAATCTGAAAAAAGATAATTTTTTTTAAAAATTAAGTCTCTGCTGAATGATATCTTAAATTCCAGTTCTTCGCTCGGGCGAATTTTCAAAAAATCAATCATGATTTCTATTTTTTTAAGTAAATAGATGCTGCTGCCATATCGTCGGCAAAGAAAATAATTCATCAAAAATAAATTTGATATTTTGTTTTAGTAGAAATATGTCTTGGGGGTGGGGGGGAGCTCCTTCAAAAAATCAAACAGCTCCAGCTCCATACAAAGCTTGGCAACGACGATCATCAGTGTAGATTCGTATAAGCTACAAATAAGCGTTTAAATTTATATTTAAGTCGTCTTATTGTGACATTAAAAAACAAAAAATCAAATATTTTCCTTAATCTCATTGTTATTTTAATAATTTTTATTCTGATAATATTGAATAGATACATGAATTTTCTTATTGAGGGAATGCTCCCACTGACAACAATTTGATTAAAGTGATTTCGTATCTAAAGAAGCTGTATTCTTTATTTCAGTTTTCCTTAAAAATATCTTTTATTTACCGCCATCCGGTACAGTGTATAGTGACACTGATTGCAGTGCTGTAGGACCTGGGTTCGAATCCCGAAGAAGGGATGGATGTTTGTTAATGGAAAATTCCCCCCCCCCTAAGCGGGATGGGCAGCAGTCAAACCGCAAATCTTCTCATGAGCTTGATGGATGGGAAAGAGAGGTGAGAGGCTCCAGACCCCCCTCACGGTGTTCTCCCTCAAAATTGGGGAGAAACCGATCCAAATCGTGCTGGCACCTGCACGGTGCTCAAAGTTACAGTTAACAACATGCGTTCAACCTAGCATTTACCATGATGAACTTTGTGGATCTCGATCTGACGCCGTCAGACAGGTGGCATTAGTAACAACAACATATCTTTTATTAATGGGAATTCCTGTTACGATTTTTATATTTGACTGTAAATAGTAATCTACAATTTGTGAAAAGAACTCATTCTCTATAAAATTTAAATATTAATATATCCTCTCCCTCCTTGTTTGCATCATGCATTAATCTCTTATTAAACATTACATTATGACGTGATATTTGCTTCATATTTACCACTAATTCCAATAAACTGAATCAGATTCTCTACTAATGAATCTACACTGGTGATTCCGAACGTGATAAAATGGAGAATAATTCCGAAGTTCAAAATTCGAATTTAAAAAGGATGAAAAAGCTTCAGACTCCATTGTAAGAGTGAGTGTTACGGTTCCACCATTTTAGAAGCCTTATCCTAAGAACATGGTTCTTGCTGATCGAAGCCCAGTTCCGAAATAGCAAAATAACCAGACTCAATTTCTGGTTCCCGAATTTTGTGGGTTTGTATCCCACTTGTGTCACCAAATCTACACATATTTTATGCATCTAAAGCAGTGTTTCCCAAAGTGGTCTATATAGACCCCCAGGAGTCTATGACGACCTCCAAGGGGGTCTACGTCAGCCGAAAATTAATTTGGGGGTCCATGAGGTGTAAGTGGGGTCTATGTGATACTGGATCTCATTAAACTAGATCGTGACTTTAATTTTAAAAGAAAATTTATTATAAATGTAAACTAAATTTTACCTATTTAACAGATTTATTTACTAAATTTAATGAGGTTAATTTGCATTTACAAAGTGACATCATAACTTTTATTAAAACAAGAATCATTTCAGCTTTTCTTTCCTGATTTAAGCTAAAGAAGTATAATACTGGAGGTCCCGAATTTTCTAAATTTGGCACAGACAATCGGTCAGAACGTTTCAACCTACGTTCAACATTAAAATGACTTTTATTCAGATTTTGAGAATGCTTTGACTATGGCAATACCACAGTAGGCAATGAATGCATATGGTCATATTGATTAAAAATCTCAAATTACAATAGGAACTAATAAGCACTAACGAAGATCTTTAAGTTTAGAAACGGATGCCAACAATTTTAGCTTTAAGAAATCAAACCTGCTTTTTGTCCCGACTTAAGGAATATTGTGAGGAAGTTTTTCATTGCTTTTCCTAGATTGAAGGAGTTTCAGCGTGGTTGCCAATTTCGAAAAAAAAAACACTACTAAAAGAGGAGATTTAAAATTAAACCAGACAAAATTGATACAAAATGTTGAAAATTTGATATTGTAGTGCTAAAGATTCATCCCTCCCACTAAAATACTTTGTTGTTTAGTTAGTTTATTTAACGGTTTTATGTATTAATTAATTTTAATTTAATTAACACATGCTTTTTAAATTTTAAACACCATATTTCATTACAGTTAGAAAGTTAATTCTTTTAAAGTAGGAGTAATAGTACCTGCGATTAAAAAGAATTTAAGTTGATAAATTAGCAGAAATTCAATATTAATTTAGCAGGGGTCTACCGCCAAACCGAAAAACATGGCAAGGGGTCTATGAGACAAAAACGTTTGAGAACCTCTGATCTAAAGTAAGCTCTGATATTCTTTCTTCTTACCCCCTCCTCTAGTTTTTATACAGTAATAAGAAACTAGGTAGTAGTGATATATATTCTGCCTTTTTTAAGATCCACATGAAACAATCAAATATAATTTTGGGTAGGGAAATTACCTATCGATTTTTAAAAAGCTTAGACAAATCCTATTACATCCATAGTAATTACAAATTTCGAAGAATACTATCATGTGAAATGATTTCTGTGACCTTGTCTACATCCATTGAAACAAATTATGCAAGAAATTAACAATAGTATGCATAGTGAAAAACAATGTTGAACTTGTTGAATTACTTGAGTTTTTTGACGTTGTTGCTTTGAAACAAAACGAGGGATTTTAATAGCGGAACCTGCAATTTTAAAGCAGTATCAAGTACTAAAATGCTTTCATTTTTTTTATTTATTGGTGCACAGTTAAGAGTCAAAACATCTGAAACAATTATTTAACAAAATATAAAATAATTTCAAAATTTAATTTTTAAAAACATGTAAAATGTTTTATTTATCATGTACAATGAGAGTACACTTGTTATTTTTTTACAAAATACTATAAATATCTTTCAGAAATTCTTTCATATAATAAAAGAACAGGGCTATTAACATTACAAGGAATTCTATTACGTTCTTTTCATAAATTAACAAAGAGGCAAAACTCAAATTACAGTTGGTTAACCCCTTCACTTCATTACATTTCAATAAAAACATTTTATGCACAAAACTATTCTCCCATTTGGCCACATCGAAAGTAGTACAAGAGTCAAAGATAATAGAATGTCGAATTCACTGGAACGTTTTTCTTGGGTATGTTTAGAAAACACAGTTCTTGATGAGGGATAAAAACGACATTCCTTTGTCCAATGTAAAAGGGGTAAAATGGATGTCTTTTACATCAAGCAGATGGCACAATTCCAGTCCTTTTAGAGGAGCTATGGTCAACTACACGAAAAATCATAAAAATCAGTTTTGTCGGAGGAAAAATGGAAAGCATCCAATGTTCTATTTATTACTTTGATGGTAATAATAGTTATCTACAGACGGATCCATTATGTTCTGATAAATATAATTCGCACATTGCAAGAAGGCTACTTATATAAGCTCATAGAAAACTTTGCATAAAAAGTACAAGATTCTAAATCCATGCGTTGTTCTATAGACACACACACCGAGATGTGAAATTAAATTTTCACCGCTACATCCGTAAGAAAAATCAGACAATTCCTTTTTACAGAACTTTAGAGGTGAAATTTCCCAGTGCTCTTGCATCTCCATGAATACATTATTCTAGATGTCTAGACGACGTTGATTCTAGTAAAGTATGGTACAATCAAAAAAATTTAGAGGACAGTTAGATACCATCTACATACGAACTCTTGGTGAATACATTCATATTAAACTCTAATAAGGAACGAGATTTCTGTAATTATGGACAACCCGTGGTCCATGCGTTGAAGTCGAAGACCAATTAAGTCATGTCCAAAAACAATGAATGTGTACTGTACTTGTCAAGTGTGTTAAGTACTTACGATGTTAACGTCGCAAGTAGAACGATTTTCCCACTAGAATATGTACATCTAAACATGAAATACAAATGTCACTAGTAGTTGTGTCCATTAGGTTTCACCAAATGCATTGGTAAGGAAAATGTCTTGTCATTTTAAGAACGTGGACGCAGACTAGATATCCCATTATGGACGTAAATAAACGCAACGCCACTTCTGGAAGAAATTGGTAGAAACTTCCTAGAACACAAACTGGACAGAGCTCGTTGAAAGATTCGACATGGGCGCCAATTGGATGCCTAGAGAACGCCGCGAGAGCGAAAGCTCTCTAAATTCCATCACCGCTTGTTTTTGGAACACGCCTCGTGCGTCCTGGCCCACACCTGTTCGTAGGGCAGCATTTCTCCTTTCACTTTGGTCACTTGTACCTCGAAGAGATACCTCGTGTCTGGACGAAGACCCTTCACTTTCTGCATGACGAGATTGTTGAAGCGTCTCTTGCTGAATCGGTGGTACCTTCGACAAAGCACGACCACGCCCCTGCTCTGGGTCTCACAAAAGTTCTGGGGCTCAGCGAGACTTTGGCCGCCCACTCGACGGTAGATGCAATACTTGACCCGTTCGTCAGCTGACGTCTTCCAGCCAATGGTGATGGAGTCGCAAGTGGTCAAGGTGTCAAACACCCGGACGCTCTTGTCTTCCGGGAGGTCCGGAAAGGGGAAGGAATGCCTCCGTGAACTCACCCACAGTCGGACTTTCCTAGGGTGTGTGGTGGTGGAGCGCACAGACAATCCCAAGGAGGTGACATTGGTGGGAGGCAAGTGCAGAGTTTTCGTGTCCATAACGGTGGTAGACATAACCCCTTGCTTCATGGAGCCACCTCTCGTGATGTGAAGGTTTACTGGACCAGGGCCGGTACACGATTGAACAAACACCAGTATGGAACCTGAGAAATAAAATAACGGAAATTAGTTTTTTCGATTAGCAAAGTTGATTTCTCAAAATAAAATATTTGATATGAAGGGCACTTTTTTTAATGTTATAGAATACGACCTAAATTCAAAACATTTTTCTATAGCAAAATGCAATATTGTATATTAAAATGCCACACACACAAATCCACTGCACTTATAATTTCTCCATGAATTAATGCATTCTTTCCTGTACAAATCATTGCACATTTTTTTCTTTTATTTTGCATACTACAATGCTATCCATACTTTAAACATTTTGCACTAAAGTTAAGAAAAGTACGCTTTATCATCAATCATCATACATTGAGTGCTTCTTTACTTTACATTTTATTTCATCCCAGTAATATATGCAAATAAAGGGAAAAGAGGGAGAGTTTATTGACGTCTCACCAAAAAGCAACACGAGGACTGTTGGTGACGGACCTCGTCATTTTGAACCTCGATTAAGTGACGAGAACAATACCTGAGCTGCCACTTCCATCTTCAAACTTATACACGTTGCCAATGGGAAGACTGAACTTCGATAGTTTTAACGTGCATCAGCCTCTCTACACGATGATTCTTCAGTGGCACCTGGACTCAAACCAACGACACTTCGGGCACGAATTCGTGATCATAACTACTAGACTACCACGGCCACAACAAATAAAGGGGAAAGTTGACGCCTTAAAATTTTATTTCTCTTTGCAATCTGGGCCCTAACCCTAAAAGAATTTAATGTACGACTGTAGCTATTTTACTTTGCCATGTATCTTGAAACTATATTATTGCTTATTATTTTGCTAAGATAGATTTATAATATATTAATGGTTGTTTAATTATATATATGTATATATATATATATATATTCGCTACCGTACGGACAAATTTGCAGGGTACGTAAGGAGTGCAGAAACGACGCTGAATCACATAGGAATATAGGATTGCAAATGCCGTACTTGCGAGAAATGGTGCAAAGAAGCGAAATACACATTAATAGGACAGAAAAATTTTATTGAAAAGTTGTATTGCAACAGGTGTTCGAAATTACAGCCAGAAGTCGTGTGATAGGCCTGAAAGGAGTGTTGCATGGGAATTCCTTGGGTTCTGTAAGGTTTCTGGCATGTTATGTATCCTCTTGGCTGCTACAGGTATTCGAGGGGTGAGGTCTTCCAACTGAAGGAACGGGCGTCTCGTACACCACCCGGAAGGTCACGACCTTCACAAGCGTGAACAGAAGGTTACGTGAAACTGGTTCTTCAATGATTTAACTGGTTCTTTCTGGCCTGTTCGGGTAACGTTCCTGGTACAACCACAGAGCATGTGGCGTGCCCTTTATAATTCATATCTCCCTACACTATTTACATGTCGTCAGTTAATCGTTTGAATACACGTTCATTCTAATACCTCGGGAAATGGATGGCAAAGAACAACTTCCAGCAGGATTGGTGTTCACGAAACCTTCCGTTCAGCGCCATCTACCGCAGGACTGCATGGATGAATCTTCGAGTTAGTCAGGAATTCCATGCAGAGTCACTGACAAACTTGCCAAATGACCTCTGGTTGTAATTTTAAACGCCTATTGTAGTACAACCTTTCAATAAAATGTTTTCTGTCGCATTTATGTGTTGCCGTTTCTATTCTTTTTCTCTGATTCTTCACACTATAGCTCGCAACTACGGTATTTCGAATCGTCCCTGTACCACTACTTACCCTGAAAGTTTGTCGGTGTGGTAGCGAATCACTCTGTTTCATGATTGCACGATTATATATTTTGTAAGAATTCTCATATAATTTTGAATCACTTATTGAAAGAAAAAGGAACTATAAACATCATTCTTCCCCAATGATACCTACTCAATATTACTGTCATATGACAACACTACTGATCGGTTATTAAACCCATTAATTAAAAGATGCGTAAATCCTTATATAAATATATTTCTAAATCAATATTGCAATCACAATTCCTGCGTTATTAATCAAAAAAATACAAAAATCTGCATCTAAACATCAACAACGATATTAAAGTACTTTCATTACTAAATACCATACAACTTTCTGCTAGTTAGTCACATATAAATGCAGATGGTATATGAATAAGAAATTGAAATGCACCCAAAATTGGAAATGCGTTGTCTGTCCATCATAAACGGAAGAACAGATAAAGTTATTCTCACCCATTATTTTCCCCGGATGGTACTTGGTGTTGACAGTGTATCCATTGGACTCGTCCAGCGTTAATGTGACCAGGGCATCGTCCTTGATGCGAGGGGGTGGAGATCCTCCACCTCTAAGCGTCGCGCTCACCCCCACGTAGGTCGAAGAAGCGTTGGTGGCGTTGTCCAACACAAAAGCGTCGAAGAAATAGGTCTTGCCACGTTGCAGACCCTTGAAGAGATGCCAAGTCTTGCCCCCCACGCAAGTGAGAGATGCTCCATGCTTCCCAGTGGACAGGTCACTTTCTGCGCTGCACAGAGAGTTGTAGTTGCCCCTGTACAAAAACATTTGCATTTTAGTTACAAGCAACATAGTACGACTTCATTTTTGATTTCTGTATAAAAAAGAATTCCAAACATATTAGCATTTTATTTACAATGTGTACACATTATATTAGCCTTCTAAATATTCCTTTGGGAAACACTTAATTAATGAGTTAACTTCTTGATAGACGTGATTTAATTCAAATTTATTTTGAAGTAGTAAATATATACTATATTTCTATTTATGTTTAAAAAAATGTTAAGTACTAAAAAAAAATTAACATAATTTCTAACAGTATCTTTGTTTTTCTAAAATTTATTTAAACTTATTAATAAGACAATAATGGGGATGACATTGTTTATCCCTGCAATCTCAAGCCTCAGCTTTAGAGGTGAATAGTGTTGTAACGTTGGCTCATTAGCAGAACTCACCCTATCTTACGTATGATGATTGACGTATGGAGGGTCAGTTGACTGCATGGGCCATTGTATCTCCATAAAAGGCGCCGGTGGTTCACATTTAAGCCAGAGGCATAACACGTGTGAGCTGTCTCGGAGAGTATTTCTTCGTGACTTACAGACGCCTGTTTGTCCGAACACTCAATAAGTACCTAAAACTACGAAATACAGTCCCTTTGTGTTTAATTCCCTTATCCACAGGACGGAGCTAATTTGTATAGAAAGTTCTGAGCCCAAGGAGAGTCGTAGCAGCACACTGGGCGAAAGTATGACAGAACAAATAATGGCCTCCGGATGTTGCGAAAAGCCCTTGGCGGGGGCTTTCAAGTGGGCACAGGTTGCGTCTTGGGGCAGAGAATGAGAATCTTAAATCGAATTTCAAAAATTCCTATAATTTTGCAGAAATTAGATTGAATGGCTATGCGTTCGAGACCCACGGACGGATTACATTTCCTTCTGAGCTTGCTGGAGCAGCCTTGCTGAAATACGACCGCAATAGAAAATTTAATCATCGGGCTTTGCTGCCACTTTGTTAGATGGTGAATGAACTGTCCATAGAGCATTCATGATGCCATTATATATCCATAAGAAACCAGGCGCAAAGTGTAATATTTTTTTTTTTAAAAAGCGGAATGGCTACGATATTCCATAAACATTCACTGGAAGCCTCACATAGAATTTTGCAAGATTTAAACAGCAATGAGAAAATATTCGAGGGTGTTGACCCTCTACTGTTTGGGGATTTCCTACAGCCATTGCAGTGTCATTCCTTGCTCTACTTTGGTCGACGCATGTTTAAAACAATCGTTTTTATGGTGAAACGTCGAAACACTTTGATTGACAAGCATGTATAATTGCTAGATGTTCCATCACCACAAATATTTTGCAACCAACTGCTGGATATTGGAAACGGTGAAGTAGAAATTATATTGTATAAAATTGCCAGACAATTTTTTTGCTGTTGTTCAGACAAAAAATAAACCGATTGAGAGTGTCTTTCCGGATATACTGAATAATTATCTAGATAATGATCGGCTCAGTAATCGTGTTATTTTGGCAGCTGAAAATATTGATTTTGTTGAAATAAACTTTCAGAAAATGCAATTGTAGTTAGGCGATCTAACGTCTTTTTAATCAACGGGCACTGTTATTGATGAAAACGAAAGTTCTACAACTGATTATTTGAATTATGTGGATAAACTAGGAATGCCACTACATTATCTTCGGTTGAAGATTGGCTCACTGGTTATTCTGCTGCGTAATTTAAACCCGCCTAGATTACGCAACGGTACACGTTTGGTCATCAAAATAATAACTAGAAATTTTCCTGAAGTAACCATTTTGATTGGAAGGTTTAAGGGAGAAATCGTCTTGTTGCCCAGGTTTTCCAATCATATCATCTGAATCTCCAATACCATTCAAAAGGCTTCAATTATCAATTTATTTGACTTTCGCGATGATCATAAATAAGTCTTAAGGTGAAACAATGTCCGTTTGTGACTTGGACTTAGAAAATTCATCTCTCATGGGCAACTATATGTTGCATGCTTACGTGTGGGGAAACCGTCGAATCTATTTCTGTTAAAAAAAGACAAAAATAAAGGAAATTATAGAGCACCGATTGGAGATTAATAAAAATAAAATTATAATTGTTATAATTTAAAATGATAAAAATATTAAAAGTTGCTAAAAATCAACGTTGTTTACCCCATTTATAAAATTAAATTTTCATATGTTGTTAATTAACCACTCCGTAATTCATGTATTATACTATACTCAAATAAACTATTCTTAAGTAGAAGATGAATAAAATCCAAAATTGAAAATATGTTGTTTTATGCGTAATTTGAATTTTTCGAATTTATTAGTGAAGATTAATTTGAATGAATTGAATAAGTTTAGTATAATATTAAATCAACGTATTACAACAAAGCCACAATTGCGTGGCCGGGTCAGCTTGTGTGTAAATACAAAAGATACTAGCTTGTGTGTAAATACAGAAGATACAGGAATATCAAAAAGACCGCATAAACTCTGCACAGCTAAATTCCTCGTTGGGAGTACATAACAACTGCCCAAAGAAGTGTTCCTGTACGACCCATAGTTTACGAGAAAAATACGAAAAACAAAGCAAGACGTCACTTCCCCGGTGCAAGAAAAAACACTTTTATGAAAATAACAACAGCAGTATATGCACAATTTAAGGCAGATGCTCAAAATGTCCACCGTGCATGTCGAGGCAGGCTTGAACACGCCGTGGAATGGCAGTCATCACACGTCGCAGCATCGTGGGGTCCACCGAAGTACAAGCAGCATGCAGACGAGCAACTAAGTCCATTTGTGTTGTCACTACGTCTCGATACACCAGTTCCTTGAGATGGCATGTCGCAGTAGTCGCGAACGGAATACAAGGCCACCATACGAACACTACCGGTAGCTGCAAGATGCAGCCTTTTAAATACCAGTTCAACGGCGGCTTAACGTCATTCCACGGCGCGCTCATGCATGATGCGACATGCGCGACGAACGTTTTAAACATTACCGTCTGGAAAGATATGCAAATACTGTTGTTAATATGTCCAATAAAGTGTTTTTATTGCACCGGAAGTGACGTCATACTTTGTTTTTCGTATTTTTTTCGTAAACTATGGATCGTACAGGAATGCTTCCTTTGGGCAATTTTTATGTACTCCCAACGAGGAATCTAGCTATGCAGAGTTTATGCGATATTAGCATCGGTAACATCGGTTTATTGTATATAGCATTAATCTTCTGATGTTACATGATTATTAGCCTTGGTATTAATGATGATTTAATGGTTTATTCTTACTCTTATTTCTAATCCCTACACCTTAAAAGTATAAGCAAATTACACAGGTGAAGTTTGGCTGGCCTGAGAACAATTTATAAACTTTCAATAGTTTTTCTATTGTACTACTGAGGCTACTTTATTTTTGACCTATACTGTTTGGTTATATCGCTATTTCAGATTTATAGCAATTTAGGATGATATATTAATTATATGTATATATATATATATTACTCAAATATTTTTCGCGCGTTAGATACGTTCCTCGAAAAACTGTGCAAGGTAAAATATAAAAAACTTTAGGAACATTTTTGGTCACTTATATCAAAATCATTGTATTCATTGAAAAAGGCTGTAACACGTTCATGTCCGATGAAGATTCCAACCGAGTCATGGGATTTTTAGATGAATTGCTTTCCGAAATGTTTTGTGGTACTTTCCTTATGTAATTATTCTTGTTACCCAGCTAAACATATCTCCAGATAGAGCTGGAATTTTAGGAAGCGCGTTATACATTCGCATCAATATTTGTGAAAAAGAATAATTTTCATACTTGTACTAAATTTATGTCCTTAGAACACGGCGTCAACTCACCTGTGGTTGGAGGTGACACAATACTGGTGAGGTCTGGTGGTGAGACTGGCCTCCCACGAGATCAAGATGCGGTTCCTTTTGACCTTGACAATCTGCACGCTCGGTTCAGGAGGCAGAGGAGGATGGAAAGGCAGCTCGACCGTGGATCGGGTGGTCACTAGGACTTTGGCCCCTCCCCCACTGCTGGACCGCAGCTCCAAGGAATAGGTGCCTGGTGGAGCGGCTGGGCTGCTGTACGAACGCCGGTCTCGGCCGGCGTAAGTGGCGGACGGGGAAGAGGCAGGGGGCCGAAGGACGTGATTGGACCAGGGACCTGCATGCAAAAGACAGTGAAATGACTCAAGTAAGACAAATTCTTGTAAAATAAAATGCTGAAATGAAACGGGATGTTGTGGAAAATTAAATTTCAAATGGCACAAACAGATTGAATAATGTAAAATATAATGTTTAACTCTCAACAGGCTAATTAACTAAAATAGGTACGAACTATCAGTGTAACTGTTAGGAGTGAAAATGTCTCATTTGACTGAAAATATTTATGGGCAAATTATTCATTCATGCAATAATTTTCCTTTTTTATTGTTTCACGTTGGAGTTAAGTTTCCAATATTGAATTCCAACTGATTATTTCAGGTCTATATTAATTGGAAAAAGACTGTTGATTCAATGAACTGTTAATAATATCTTAAGGAAACAATCTTAATGATGTTAATAATTTTTTTCAAAGTCATTTTCTAATCACAAACATACATTAATGTAATTTTCAATAATGTATATATTAATTGGAAAAAAATTGTTGATTCAATAAACTGTTAATAATATCTTAAGGGAAGAAACTTAATGATTCTAATAATTTTTTTCAAAGTCATTTTCTAATCACACACATACATTAATGTAATTTTCATTACACTCACACCTCACCATTGAATCTATGTTTATATATGTTAAACCCTTAGTGAAATATTTACATTTTTAGAATAACATGACAAAACTTAACAGTCTTAAAAAAGGGAAAGTTAGGCAGATAACCTCAAAATCTCTCTCTCTCATCAACAGCTCTATTTCTTTTATTAATGAAAAAGGTGTCTCTTAGTCATGCATTATAGCCAGCAGTTGTCTAATGAGACTAAGATCGCAATCTCGAGACCAACGTCACTTTTGTCGAGTGGTAATTTGAATTCTGATACCCCGAAACATTCTACCACGTAGAGGGGCCTAATGCACGTGAAGTCTGTAAATACTCGTAGTCCGAAAGTCGAAGTAAATGTGGGGGACTGGACTAATTTGACTGTTTAGAAACGTCACACATCAAAGCAACACGAGAGCTCTTCTTGACAGACCACGTCATTTTGAACCGAGGTTAGGTGAAGAGGAACTGACCTCCCACTCTCTTTAAAATTCCACCATGACCAGCGACAGCCCCGAGTTCCTGGCCATGACCACTACCGGAGAACCTCATTATTTTAAGTCAAGGTTAAGTGAAGACAGGGTCGTCTTAAGACTTTGAGGCCCTGAGCCAAGAGAAAACTTAAAATTTTTAAGGCCTTATGAGAAAATAGGCCGTACCTGTGATCTTCAAAAGTAGACAGTATATAGCATGCACTGTCGAACACTTGTACAAACGATAATTTAAAACAAATAAATGTGAACGACTCACAAACTTACCGGCAAGACCGATGGCTGCATTTCGATTAATGAGTTGAATGATTATGTACGGTATTAGGCCTAGGCATGGACAACTGTCATCACAAAACAATACAGTCTTGCCGCTTTTTCCAGTTTACATGCAGTTTGAAATTCCTTGCTTTTGGAGAATATATACATGAATAATATTTGACCATTAAAATTATCCGGATCGTGATCTAATTAAGACGGAGTAGAGAATATAACGAGGGTCTCCACTGAAGGCCCCGAGGACCTCAACTGGGTCCGGCCCAGTTGGCCTATGCCATAAGACGTCCCTAGGTGAAGAGCTGGCACCCCCAATTCTTCACATTTTCTCCATCATGCTAAGGAGAACACTTAGAGCTTCGACATATTTAATGTACATTTGCCCCTTTACACTACTATCAGGGGCGCAAGCAGGAATTTTTCAAATGGTAGGGAGGGGTCCAAGTTCGAAAGGCCAACATTCTCGTATCACACACCAATACGCCGTCAAACATATTCCTTTGATTTTGGGGATTGTCGGGAACAAAATACAGTAAAAAATAAATTATCGAATAAATAATTAGCATTAATTAAATTAACCATTCATAGAAAATAATTAAATTTTAATTTTGCATACTATATATATATATATATATATAGGGTTATAATCAACCGAAAAAAAATCAAGGGTGATGGGGGAGGTCCCCCCCCCCGAATGCACCACTGACGACTATCAATCAATCTTCATGCTATATTAGCCCTAAATTTCAGAAAAAAAAATTTTTAAATATATTCTTTGGAATCGAAATCAGAATTGTTAAGTAAGTTTACAATGAAGCAGAAAAAAAATAAAAGAAAGTGTTGCAAAACATTTTCCACTCTGAATGAGAAATGTAACACGGGCACACGCATGAACTGAGACAGAATAGAATGATAAAATGTATCAAATCTGTCCTCTTCAAAGAACCGAACTGAAATCATCATTTGTTACAAAGAGAGGCACTTGAAGCTACTGCTAAAAAAATTGTAAGATTTACTGTGCTTATAAACTTAACTTTTTTTAAAATGTAAATCCTTGTCTGAATCTCTTCTGAGAGATGCGCTGGACATGACCTTGCACGTAGTTGAAATGAAAAGAAAAATCAAGGGACGACGGAGATATGTGCAGTCGTTTTTAAAATAAAAACATTCAATGATAAATGAAAAGCTGTCGACGATTAAGGTCACCTTCGGAGAAGTCGAGAAACGATACTTTTAAATATTTCGTGCATTTCTAAGACTGGAGGACAATATGAAATTTCATAACAGTAGATTGTGCTAAGATTTACGAATTGTCATTAATGACTATGCCAATGAATGTACGAATTATAATCTTGTCATACTACTGTTATGTGTTACAGTTATGCTCAACATTTTAGCAACCTTGAATAAAATGTTATTGAAAGTCATTGAAATTCCAAAAAAAAGAGAGTAAAATATATTATAGTGAAAAAGTAATACTTTTTTTTAGAATAATTTTCATTATGTATGTAAATAATCAAAACACAGTGAAAATCGTTTAAGACGAAACAAAAAAATTTTCGTGTTAAAGGATATTAAAAAATCATATATCCCACAAAATTAAGTTGATTAGAGAACATTTTATTTGCATACATATGTGTTTATGTATGTGTTTAATACAAACCGATGGAACAAAAACATTCATAAGAACTTGATGAAATTTATTCAAAATTTTCAATTTTTTTGAAAAACAAAACATTGAGTTTTTGGAAAATAATCATATTTTTCTCAGCATTGTCTTTTTCAATTCCTACTTTTAGTTCACTCTCTCCCCATGTACAACCTATGACAATAAAATTCGGTGAATGAAGTCAGGACGGCCGATCTGGTAACACTGGCGAAACAAAACGCTGCACATACGTAGCGGCAGGTGCTGACTATCTGCTCCCACCGTTGTCCAGTTGAGTGTCGTTTGTGGTCCGTGCAAAACTTTTACAATGTATTTGTTCTTAACTGAAAACAGGAAAATGAACGTACAAAAGATAAATTTTAACTTTTGTTTTAAGCTTGGCAATATACCCACAGAAACTGGGCTGGAAGATGAATGCTGCAGGACACATTGAAATTTTGACGGGTTTCATGAAACGTCTACGCAGAGTAAGACTCCACTACGCACAACAAGGTTCATGACAATGCTCGTCCTCACACAGCCAATAACGTCAAAAAGTTCCTGGCAAAAAGGAGGTGGTGCACATTGAGCATCCACCATTCTCGCCAGATCTCAACCCTCCAGAATTCTTCCTATTCTAACGACTCAAACTCGCTTCGAATGGAAAGAGATTTGACAAAATTTGACATTCAATGAAACCTGACGAGGTTTTTGAACTCCATCTCAAATGAAGACTTCTTGCAAAGTTTCCAGGACATGTATAGCAGATCTCAGTTGTGTATAGTTATGGGAGGTGACTATTTCGAAAGGCAGTAAGGTAACTTTCGTTAATTTTTCATCTATGTTAATGTTATACGACTACTCACCGAACTTGGTTATCAGAGGTTGTATATGTTGACTAAATAAAAGTTAGGTAAAATAAAATGTGTGTAGAATATATACTATATATATAAATATTTAAAATTAAAACTAACATTAGGTAAATTAGGACTGAACTAAAATTAAGCTTACATTTTTACTAAAATTAAGCTTACATCATTAGATTAGAAAAAATGGAAATGTTTTAATATATAGGATGAATAAATGTATAAGAGAAGAGGAAGTGTATTTATTTTCCCAAATTCAAAGCAATCTTAAGTTCGTACAGAATGGATGAGTTGTGTCTGCAAATTTCCTTTCTGCCCTGGGGAAGAAAAAATCCTTTTTCCAGAACTAGCATGCTGCTTGAAGCGTTGGTAGTACAAAATATGTACCACCTGTTTTTTTAAAACTTTGGACACCCTTTACTTGAAAAAGTGTTTAATATGATTAATATGTACCAGCTTTTGTCAAATAATTATAGTTTAATGATTAGCATATTTGTAATTTATATTTGTAATAAAATATTTGTAAATAGTTTCCTCTAGTGCATTATTTTTGTCAAAAATTCGGCGCATGAAAGAGTTAAAGCAAACAAGAGGGTTGTTAGACCTCATTATTAGGAACCTCAGTCAAGTGATGCGGATGATACCCCCGAATTGGGATCCCATCTCTAAAATACCACTCCAACGTGATGATTCTGAGCCACACAACAGATTTAACGCACATCCGCCTCTCTACATGGCGAGTATTACGTGGCACTAGAGCTCGAACTCGTGACACACCGGACACGACACGGCCGAACTCAAGATCATTAGGCTACAGCAGCTGATCAAGTGACGTGAATGATACTTTTTGGAGCCAGTTGGCGAGAGTTCCTTTGTATAGATTTTGCTCCGAGCCAACTGTTGAAACCTTTTGTATTCAGTTCGAAAAGTCTAGCGATCCCATATGGTTGGGATCCGTTTCACCTATTAAAACTTGTTAAAATTTACAGTCCATTAATTATTATAGCGGTAACAATACCTAAGCTACCACACTTCGAACTTCCACACCACGCTAATGTGATTACAGATATACTAGCATCCATCCCATTAATCAAAGTGGAACTGTGCAGAGAGACTAATGCACGTTAAATTCATGCTAACGTGAGGATGTGGCTCAAAGTCGTAAAGTTGGCATGGTGGGGAAGCTTAGATATTGATGTACTAGCTCATGTGTCATCCTCGGCACTTGACTTAGGTTCAAAATCATGAGGTCCGTCTCCAATATCTCTCATGATGCTTTAGAGTGTGATAGTGTTAAAACATCTAATAATATCGACAATATAGATGTTTAAAAGAAACAAGATTCGAACCCATGACTCGACAGAAACAAACAGTTCATGACTACTGCGGCCATATAACGGATCTGGAACATGGATAGTGGGAGCAGACCTAGTAATTCAAAAGATTGTGGTGTAGAGCTGATGCCCGTCGAATTCTATTCCCCAAGATAGCATGGCGTGGATGTAGAAAGATGCAGTTAAGGTGACGACCTCGTCATTCGACTGTATTTCAAAATTACGAGATGCATTGGCATTGAACGGAGATTTAAATAAAAAAAAATAGGCAGCAGGGAAACTAGAAGCGAAAAAATATTCTATTATACTAATTTAATTTTTTTTTATTGATTGACTGAATGTTGGTTTATGTCACACTCCGAAGCAATAAGGATGTCAACATCGGCCAACCTGTCTGATCGACACCAAAAGTCAACACTTCACCTGACTCCTCATTTTACGAAATTCCACACCACGTAAACACGAGAGCTTTGAACCTTGAAAGATTTAACGTGTATCAAGATCTCCACACGGGAAGGCAAGTAGCCTTCAGTACTATGACTCTTAACTCAAGCTCAGTGGCGCACACAAGGGAGGTGTCCTGGGGGTCCGGACACCCCCCCCAAAGCCCTTGAGTTTTTTTCGATTGATGATAATTATGTACACACACACACATATATATAACGTAAAATTTAATTAAATACTTGTAATTAACAATTTATTTTATTAATTAATGCTAATTATTAATTCAATAATTTAGTTTTTACTGTTTTTTGTTAACAAAATCGACAAAATCAGACGAATCAATTGGTGTTGTTTTGAGGTATGATACGAGAGTAGGGGGATTTTCAACCATGGAATCCCCCATTGAAAACTTTTTGTGTGCGCTTCTGCTCGAGCTTATACGTAAACAACGTCGGACGTGAAATCGTGTGTGTGACCGTAACTATTCAGCTACTATGGTGACATAACTTTTATTGGAGATTTAGGGGGAAAAGATTATGAACGTAAACGTATTTAGCTTTAAAATTATCTAAGAATAACATTTTATTGGGGGAGGGAGGAAGAAATATTTGCAAGCAAATACCCAATTTATAATACATCCCAAGAAAAACTTATCAAGAAATCTTTTTTTAAAAAAAAGCTATTTTAAAATGCCACACAAAAAGATCAAGCCGAACTTGTCACTTGAACCGTTTCAACACCTCAAAAACATCCTTGATCTTGCACCGATTACCAAGCCCACATGCACTCACGACCTGCAGGTATCGATGACTCTTACATCCGCGTCAGTTTACAATTTTTAAATAATAAGCCCAGATGCGTTCTACTACAAAATAAGTCATAGAATCCTAAGGTCATCCCCCTCTCAGTTCCGTGTTATATGCCTAGGCATTTTATTTATCGATTTCCTTTAAATAAACTATACGTGTTTGATGAGATAAAAGGTATCAAATTTTCCAGCTTTCAAATGGAAGAGTAATAACATTTATTTCATTTCTTTTTTAAAAACAGTTCCAAATGATTTTTAGAATTCAATATCTCGAAATGTTATTTTTTTCTCCCTTCCTCATTTCACGGGGAAACATTTTTATATGCATGAATATTGTAACTCAAATTGTGTTGGGGTTGTGATTGAATCTATATACCCGAGGGAAAATACAGTTTTTTTTTCAAAGTTTGTCTTTGAAAAGAAAGAATTAGGTTGTGCTCGTGGGCGGTCTGCAGAACGAATACAATTCTTGTATAATGTCCTCTCTCTTCCCAGCTAAATTAATTTGCACCAAAAATAAACTTAAACCACGTTTTGAATTTCGTAAAAAAATAAACACTAAACCACCTGCATCAACGTCCCATTGACAGCCAATGGCGCACTTGGCTTAACTTAGAACGCCATAAAATCTCGCCTCTCGATTGAAATCCCACGTCCGTGTATCGTAAATATTCCCAATGATGTGAGAGGGAAGTAGAAACCCGTGAATCCCAATGTCGAGGGTGGATTCCACAGGAAAAAGAAATACGACCTTCGAGCTTTTATGGAATGAATAATCGAGAGACGCTCGTATTTCATGGGTTTGGCCCTCTTTTTCCATGGGCCCCGCAGTAAATGTCTGCAATGCTTAAATAAGCTTAGAGCCGATGCACCACGGAGAGGTGTGTTTGGGTAGGTTTGGGGATGACCCATCGTTTCGGTGTCACTGACCCGTCGTCTGGTGTCAACAATCAAAAAGTTATGTCCAATGCATTCATTTTGTACTTTTCAACGGCACAGGAGTGTTCCATTTCAGGTTCTGTTGCAGCGAGTGGAAACGAAAATACGCGCCATATTTCAAAAATTAGCATGACATCAACCAAGTTGACTTGCAAGAAGTGCGATTCGATGTAAAATGTTAACATTCGAGGCTTTTTTTAGAAGCACAAATATATTGCTTTTCCTATTTTTGTTATTGACGGCACTGTGGTGCGCGAAACTTCATTAATCGTGTTATTATATGACATGAACCGATTAGATTTTTTTTTTCATATCTAAAGCTGCATTGACTTTGAAATAGGGTAGTTATTTATACAGGAAGTTTCTGAGTTCATGGGCTAAACTTTAAAATGAATTTTCTTTTAAGGAACAAAGTGCAGGGCCGCCTTTAGGCTTAGGCACGTGCCTAAGGTGCAAAAGATTGGGGGTGCCAAAAATTGGAGGGTGAAAAAATTATAGCGAACGTACCACCGCTTCGAAGATAGTAAAGCGATGAGAAAGATAATTAACAATTGGAAAACCATACATAATGTATACTCTATATCGAGGGTTGGCGAACTTTTAGCTCTGGCGAGCCAAACCAATCTACCAATAGGATTCAGTGGGCCACACTGTAGGACATATTTAAAACATTTCGATTCCAACGATTATTCATGCAGAGTTAAAGAACTGAGGACAATAATGTAGATTTGCAGTTTGATTATGTATTGATTTTGCATCGTTTTAAAATATTGTTTAATATAAAAATAAACAGCATAAAATATTTTTTTTCAATAAAAATAAAAATAATGAAATTGTACATATATTATGTACTTTTAAACATACTTAATTAACTAAGAAATAGAAAACAAAGAAGTATTTCCCTGTATTTAATTACATAAAAAGATAAATAAAAATTTTAATGCGTATCTAATGTGCTTGCACCGCTCTATTTTCATATCACAAAATTAAGGGTATAATTTCTGACTGTGTATTAGACACGATTATGAGGATTCAGTTGTTAAACAATTTCCTTAAGGACTCGAAATATTTTTAATTTGAGGGATTTTTTTTACTTAGATATGTAGAACCAAAAGAGGAAAGAGTACAAACACACAATTTTCTCTCCTTTAAACAATTAAATCTTACCAGCAATGACATTTAATAATTTACTAAATAACTGCAAATTTATCTTTGGAGTTATTTTTTTGTAATTCCGTAATTCTGAAGATGTTTGTCAATTAAGGTCCATTGCCAATTTACCAACTTCCATCCTCTCAAAAATTCACAAATTTGTAGAGGGGTGCAGAGTGCCACTGAAAATTGTACCGCGTGCCACAGGTTGCCGACCCCTACTCAATACTGTAATTGCAAACGATGTGATTAATTTACTAAAGGGTGGATGGTTCGTGGTGTCGTAAAGTAAGAAATGAACATGAGTGTGCAAGCGATGCCACTAACCTTCCCTTACGGCTGCCGGTTGCTTCTCTTTGACACGGTGAGTCCATAGGTGGTGGATAATGGATAGTCTGTCCAAAGAACAAAAGCAAAGAAGGGGGAAAGAGTAAGAACCACAGTGGCGCACACAAGGGTGGGAGCCTCCAGGTCTGGGTCCCCCCCCCCATAACCCTCAATTTTTTTTCGATTAATTATAGTCCTATGAGAAAATATGTACAGTTTAATAAAGTTTTGTTTCTAATAATTTTATTAATTAATACTAGTTATTTATTCAATAAATTTTTTACTGTTTTTTGTTCCCCAAAATCGACAAAATCAAAAGAATACGTTGGGCGGCGTATTGGAACATGATACGAGAATGGTGGACCCTCCCCTCAAAAGATTCCTGTGTGTGCCACTGGTAAGAATTGTTACCTTTTCAGAGCACCTCCCTTCTTCTGTTCTTACCTGGACAGAACCAAACCTCTCAAGGCAAGAACAGGAGGGAGGTGCTTTGAAAATAGTGTGTGTGGGGGGGGTAACAATTTCAACTACCTTGGGTGTCGGGAAGGTTAAAAACGGCTCTGGCAACGTGGTGTAATAAATGATTCTGCTTTCGGTTTTTGCAGCTGAGTACCTTGACACAGAACTTCTCTGCATCTTTCACAGATGAGGCTGCCTCTATGCGCAACAGAGTTCTTAACATGTGCAATTCTTATGTGTGGTACGCTTCTAACACGCATGTTACGCACCCACAAGTTGTCGAGGAGCGATTCTCAGTTAATATGCGATACCATTCTTTCTGTCCCATAGACTCAACAGCACGTTGAAACAGATTTTTCTTCCTAAAACTAATTGATATTGCCGCAGTTGCTATTTATAATGCTGCGTTATTTCAGAACGACGGGCTTCTTTAATGTGCGTAACTACTTCAATTTCACGTTTGTTTGGTTTTCGATGGGATGAGTAAGGTGGACCAGTCACTTGGACATTCTTCCAATTTTGCATGTATCGATTTTTTTTTTCTTTCGGGAACACACCAAGACACTCGACAAACTCTGATGAGGACATCATTGTAAGACTTTCAATCCCTTCTACAACTATTCGTAAATCACGTGGCATCTTCGAAAGGGTACATCAGTCATTTCCTGTAGATGCTGTCACGCCTTTATCGATATTGGTGAGGGCCCGTTTCAGTATTAATTGTAATTATTTTTTTTAAAAACTTTTTATTTTCTCACACAGCATTTCTTGTTTCTCCACCAAAACTTTTTATTTCCAATTTTCCCATTCAATGCACACACACAAATGCTTCTTTATGCATATTATACCTTCCCTTATAATTATCAGCAACTTTATTCACTAGAAATCGTATTTTGGCACAAATACACCAGAATTTCTCAGTCAAAAATAATATATTTTTTAAAAAATGTAAGGGTACAGATGATTAAGATTTGTAAAAGAATCTTTGATTTAATTGTTTTCAATAATTTTTAGTTGCTTCCTATGTATATGCATTATGTAAAAGTTTTCTTGTGCTCAAGATACTACAAAAAGCTAATCAATTAATTTTTTAATTAAATTTAAAAATGATTTTAAAAATGTTACTCCTCGTACAATAATTGAAGTACGCACATAAAATTCGATTTACACGTATGTCGAACTAAATATAACAAAAATTGGTATGAAATTTGTGATAAAATGATTGATATTCGTATATAAAATACTTTATGAATACTTATTAAAAAATTTTTGAAAAATATATAAATTCTTTGCAAAACGTAAGCATTGCTTTGATTTAAAAATAAATACTAACTTTTATTACACATATTAATAACAATTGTTTGAAAAATACCAAAGCACATTTGGTATAATAAAAACTAGTTGTTTGTTCTTTCTGGGATAAATCAGTTTTCATTTACCATTGGGATGTGAATGAAAAGGAATATTAAAGTTATGATAATGGGTTCTTTTTAACTCTTACAGTTTTCAAATTTTGCAAAATAATAAAAAATGTATAAAAAATTTTGGTTTGATTTTTTGACCGATTTATGTCAGCTGAATAGTACATATGTCCTCCTAAAAATAAAATGTTTATTATTTAGTTTACTTTTTGAAAATCTAAAATAATGTAAAAAGGTGGTTGATGCAATAAATAACAATCTGCCACTGAAATGGGTCACTGTGTTATTGCCATCAAACTAAATCGGCATGCCGAGGAACGCTTCTGTTGTAAAAACTGCAAGAATTCAATTGTTTGTTTTTTTTCATCCGAAAATCGCAAGTGTGATGTTTATATTAATCTTATCTCTTTCCTTCTTGGATGATGCAAGAAAGGTCAAGAGATGTGTATATCTTTCTAAAATTTTTATCTTATTTTTAAAAAAGCTAAGATCTTTCTCTCTCTCTCTCTGTGTGTTGTGTGTGTGTGTGGTGGTGTGTGTGTGGTGTGTGTGTGTGTGAATCACTGTTTCGTCTAGATTTTATTACTTTACACTCTTTTCTTTCATGAGTTAAACAAAGAAAAAGGAATTTTTTTAATATAAAGAAATCAGACTCACATTAATATAAATTATAGACATAATTGACTATTTGATATTTTAATACACTAGTAAAAACAATTAAAGTGACAAATGGTGTTTTTGCAGTTAAAAGAAAACCAACGAAGTAAATGAAACCAAAATATCGTTCGATATAAGACCAATATATGAGAAAACAAAAATGGGCACAATATGCACCGTAAATTAGGAAACTGGTCACTTGTCCAGCACAACGACTGACTGAAACCCTGTAAATCAGAGAAAAACCTATCTAATAGGGTGTATGATTGCCTTTAACAGCGATACAACTGTCACATTAGTGTTTCATACTGTTTACCAGGGTCCTTATCAACCCTTGTGGCAACCGTACCCACTCTTGCTCAAAGGCACTCTTGAGCTCATTGATGGCCCTTGGAGCTGGTATTCAAGCTGTAATTGAGCATCCAAAGATGTCCCGTACGTGCTCGATGGGATTAAGATCAGGGGACAACGCAGGCCAATTCAATCGTTAATTCGTCCACTTACTGAGCCTTATATGGGGGTGCGTTATCTTTCTCAAAGATGAAATTTTGCTCATATTATCCGCGGAAAAGTCTGATATAGGGTGCAATGATCTCGTCTCTGTACCGGTGACTTGTCAGAGTACCTCTATCAAACACATGAAGGCCAGCATACCTGTCTGCAATGATGCCTGTCCAGATCATCAGACTACGTCAACCATAATAGCCCTTTTCGACAATGTTAGAGGGCGGATATCGACTCTCGGGTTCTCTCCAGATGAGAACACGTCTCGAGTCACTGTCCAGACTGAATCGCGACTCATCATTGAAGAGAACCCGCCCCCAATCATCCTCTGTTCAAGACAAGTGTTTTCGGCAAAGGGGTAGACGATCATTTTTGTGGTTCACAGTCAAAAGAGTGCAGACTACAGCGCACCTGGCATACAAGCCACCTGAATTCAGTCTCTGGGCGACTGTTATCCGTGAAAAGGATGTTCCTGTTGCATCATAAAAGGTTGTGATTAATATAAAGGGATTTATCATGGGATAGAGAGTGATCTCCATTGAAAGTCGCACAAACCCAAGAGAAATACACCACAGTTAATGAAATAGATATAATTTAATGCTCCTTTTGGGTGGCTCAGTACTTCTCAAGTCCTGCGAGTGGTGTAAAGGATCCGATGTGAATTAAATTTGTCGTAGCCCAAAGTTTACACGTTGGTGTGGTATGGAAGTTGGATGAGTGAAAGGGGGCTAACAGTTCAGGGATTATCCTAATCACTTAAACTGTTCCAAATCATGAGTGACGTCACTCTTAGTCCTCGTTCTGTGATGCAAATAAACAATAATTCTATTTATATAATATTTTCATCTTAATTCTTTAATTTATGGCAATAATTAATGCACTATGGTAATATAATTAAAGACTAGGCTCATTTATAATTTAGTTTAAAGGTGGCGCTATTTCTTATTCTAATCTTAAAACTATAAATGAAAAGTTAGCTTAAAGTAATAATTATCCGAATGTTTTGCTGATGCGTAATTTTTCATCCCTAATAATCAGGAACACATAGGCAGTGTTGATACGTTTTGTGTCACCAATTGTGACGTCAGATTTTTGAAATTTCAGTTTAAAATAATCGAATAGAATAGTTCTAAATGCAGTCTTTAGGATTTTATTTATTAACAAGATAGATAATTCAAGAGAACCTCTTTCAACGATTAAAACCTTATCTACGTAAATTTGCCAATATCCCCCCCCCCTCCTCTATTCAATCATCCAAAGTTGTCTCAGCCCATCAACCTAGAAAATTAGAAAATACTGAATTGTTGTTTATTAAACATTGAACTATGGGAAGCAACACGAGGGGCCTATTGGCGTCAGATCACGCAAAGTGTTGGTCCTCATCCCCATATAAATTTACATTAAATACAGATTTCTCTCTATCACTGTATATCAATGCTATTCGAACCATCTTCTAAAAATACAACATCAGCTTTTTTTTGAGCATATGCGTGTGTTTTTTTGCGATTATATTAAAAAACCCAAACAATATATTTTCAAATGCTTCTTTATAATTAATCAATTTTAAGCAATATAACTCATTTTAAAATTGATTCCTTTATTTACTTTAATTATTTTTCCTCTTAACAATATACGTGATTGCGTATAAATAAATAGCATACACTAGATAATTTTTCCTTTTTTACAGTAACATTTCAATAAGTCTGTCCCGTGGCACCTATATTAGGCCCTTGGTCCCAGTAAACCTGCGCCATTCAGGGCCCTACAAAACAGGGCGTAGGGAATCTATTTAGTTCAAGAATCGCTCTCAAAATCAATATCTCCAGAAGGACCCTCAACACCTAAGAAGCACCAAAGGGTATTTTTATCCCCTTGGGGAGGCTCCTTCGGGGTCGCGCGGCCCCTTTGAGACACCCACAACACCCTATATTTAGATGTCTCCCACTGTCAAGGCCTCCACCTGGGTGACGACCCTCTCTGTCTTCACCACGTCAGGGCCCTAAATAAATATGACGCGCTTGATGAGCACGAGTCGGACACGCGTCATGTTTTACGAAGATGACCGAATTCCTGAAGGGTGGCTGAAGGTCATAGCAGAGGACCTCCACCCTACGTTACTTAAGGATGGAAATTATGGTTTCGTCTTTTTGTTTACGTCATCCTGTCAATGAAGGAACTAAATATTCCCTCTTTCGCCGCAATAATTGAGGATTCTCATTATACCGCTTTGTTTTTTTTCTTTTTTGGCGAATTCTTTTCCCAACAACTGGCGAAAGTAGTGTCAAAACACTCGTTTTGGAGAGTTAAGGCTTGAAATACTTTTTCAGAACATAGCATTGTGTCAAGTAGGATTTAAGATATTATGTCGATCCTATATATATATATACAAAAACACTTTAGACTAATCAGTTCTTTTTCTGAAATTGGCTCATACAATTAGATCAAAACTGAAGTGAACCCTATCTGGGGGGGGGGGCAGCTCTAGGGTTGGACAAACCGGATCCCTGCCTTTAAAAAAAATTATATATTTTCTGAAATATTATTGGGTTTGAAGTTAGTATTTCATTTAACAAATCTTACTTCCTTATTTTGTACTCTGTTAGTTTTCTTTTGTGTTGAAACTTAAGAGTTCAAAGCGGGAGTTTATGTGTTAAATCATGAAATTTGATTTTTACAAATCTTTAACTAGTAACTCTCTCCCCATCCCAGAGTATGACACAATGGACATTCATGTCACCCATACGACGTCCAGTGTCAGCTGTTCAAATGGGGACAGGGGCATTAAGAGTTTTTTTTTTTTTTTTTTTTTTTTTTTTGTAGAAAGAGATTTACAAAGGAAATTTTTTTATTTTTGTCTTGAGTGTAGATATTATAAGTTAAAATAAACGTTTGTGATCCCCACCATCAGTAGACCCTTTTCAGAATTTTTTTGCTGAAATGGGCGATTTTCCTTCTCTTACACATTTTACTCATTTGAAATAATAGGTAATTATGCCCTTAATTTTAAATAATTTTGTATTTGAGTTAAAATTTATATAATATTGCTATGCTGCCTTTTTGCTCGAAAAATTATACAAGTTTTTATAGGTATGTGAACAATTTATCTTTTTTTAATTATATTTTGCTTTGTTTTGCTTTGTTTTAGTAACAGAGATGGTCGAGACTGACATCGAGAGAAGATTCATGCGCTGACATTACTTTCCAAGTCCATTTAGTTGCATTTATTCCCTACATTTTCTTAAGCTTTTTTATTGCTATACAATGATGTACACGGGGGGGGGAGGGGTCAACCCCTTCATCAACCAATAATTTTAAGTTTTTACCACAGAGATTATTCCTCGACGCTTCCGTCTACGTGTTTTTTAAAATGTAACCCCTTTACAAAAGAGAGATATGTACGCCACTACTGCTGTAGCTTTCGAGTCATTTAAGAGGTACGTAATAGAGTCTGTTTCAGTAAAAAAAGTTTGTGTGTGCTTATAACCACACGATAGCAGTAAAAACTCCTAATTTATTTTGGGCAAGATAATCCAATTGTTCGTATGTACTACGCTTTCTTTTGCATGCTCGCATACGGGCGTTAAGTAGTTCTCTTTTTCAGGCCCACTCATCGCGGTGAATTTGTTTATTTCATTCATTTTCTATAAAGGGCCATGTTTAAAAAATTATGCATTCTAGTATATTTATATGCAAGTATATACGATTTAAATATCAATTAGTCTAATTATTTGTGAAAATATTTATATTAATTTAATCGCATAACATTTATATAACATTTATATAATATATATGTTTATATGGCCCTTACGCCCCCTGTCGAAACAATCTCAGCGTGCAAAATAACTCGCCAAGTTGGCAATTCTGGCCTTCCCTGTGCCGTATTTACTGAATTGGCAACCATGTGCTTCCTTTCATGTAATGTCGCCAATACCGTTGCGGTAATACGTAAATATTGTTTATATTACTTATATAACGCCGTGTACAATGCAAGACTAGGAAAACTTATGCCAAAGAAAGCCGTTTACTTTTCTTAAAATTCTCTTAACAAACAAAAGGATAGGGTTCGTACTTTTTCACATTTAATGCTTTTATTTTTTCGTAATCTCTTTGTTGTCATCATTAATATAAGCCAACATAGTGGCAACTTTCTCGCCAATTAACTTCGTTAATATTTCAGATTTTAATTTTTTTGGGCACATTTTTGAGCTTAAATGCTCTTTCTACTAAATAAAAAAATATCTATCCCCTTTCGTTACTTCTTATCTTCAATCTCCTACATAAAGAGTAAACTTTTTTTTATCACTTGCTCTTCTCTCGTTTACTCGCTGGTGTTGAGGGGAAGTGAGCCGCATGACAGTAATATTTAAATTTGAAAAAAAAATATGACTTTACAAAAAAAAGTGTCAATGAAATTTTTACTAAAAAAAGAAAGAAAAACACGTTCTTCTTACATATGTTTTTTAACAGCGAAATAAGCCAATAAGAAATGCAGGTTCATTTTTATATTTGATGAATAACTTTTTTACTTGTAACTTATATGCAGAGAATTTTAATTTTAAAACTTATCGATCTTGAAAATCTATAAATATTTAATTTCAAGTCCCTTCCAACGTTTTGATAGTGAAGAAATCTCAAAAGATTAACATTACGTAACCCAACTGTAGACGGGCGGAAGCCTTAAAACTACAGAAATTCAGGTCTAAAAAGGGGGTAGAGGGTTTTAAAAATGAGCGACTTTGTTTCAGTAGTGAATGTAATTTGCAGTAAAAATTGATGTAATTTGTATAATAACAATTTTTCGCTTAGCAAATTACAATATACCGGTGTATAAAATCGTATTGAATAGTTAACTAACAATGCTGTGGTGAGATCTAAAGAATGGATTGCCCCGTACGTGCCTCTCAAAGGCTTTCTTAATTAATAGAGATATTAAACAAGACCAATTCACGTGAAATTAAATTTCAGTTAACGTCACTATCGAATTGAATGATAGCTACTAGCAACAAACCTCGTCAATATGAATGCAGTTTGAGTAATAAGGATGACACTTAAGTGTACAGCTCGCTCGTCTAAGACTTCATACCCTGAAGACTGAAGATTGTAGCATTTTTCAATTCCTATCTTTAGTTCACTGTCTCTCTCTCTCTCTCTCTATATATATATATATATATTTATATATATATATATATATTTAAATATATATATATATATCGTGTTTAAAATATTTTCTATTCCTCCATTCAAGTACATTTTTTTAAACTTGTAGTGGACGACACTTGATGTTAATACAGTTTTTTTCCACATATACATTCATTAATTAAATTAATAAATGACTAAATAGTAGTAAGAAACAAAAATAATATTCCAACATCATGTATACAAAGAAACATCATTCAATGTGTCCTTGTAGCGCAATGGATAGCGCGTTGGACTTCTAATCCAAAGGACGCAGGTTCTGATCCCACCTGGGATGGCCTAATTTATGAGAATGTGATTTCTTTTTTACTATACTATTTCATTAGAATAATTAAATTTAATTAATGAATAAACAGTAACAAACAAAAAATAGTCTAAAACCCTATATAGAAAGGAAAATGGGAAGTTACAAAGAAAATTGCTTTCTATTTTGTCACTTAATATTGTGATTCTGTCATATGTATATACATATGACAGAATACACTGATATAATACACAGAATACACTGAAACAAGATACTGATAATTGTAACAGTTCTGCACAATGGTTTTGATAATTAATCTACCAATATTAAATTAAAAACAAGTTAAGTAATTACTAGTGCCTCCCATGGGCTTGTCAAATACAAAATGTGTTGCTTTATCTTGATAATTTGTGTGGGTTATAATTGAAATCGTATTGCAACTTTAGCGCTAAAGTACATTTTTATTGCATTCAATACAATGTTATTCTATGAGGGGGGGGCGATGAATATTATTATTGAAAATTGGGTCGACTTTTTTGAAAGTTTGAGAAGCTCTGCCACAAGGAATAAAAATAGGTTTTCTCTGAATTTTTATCCGTCATTGATTCACATACATAAACATCTTAGTTAAGGATATTCCTTGGAAGTTTCACCAGTGCTACTGAAACAGTTATTTTGCTCCGAGTGTGTTTGACCTTTTAAACGGTTTACTTTCCTGCACGATTGATGCGTCTCTTCCCCACTGCAGATGTGACCTGACAATTCGTTTCTGATTGGGTGGGCCCTCCGCGGAGGTGGGTGGGGAATGCCTCGTTCTAAAATTAGCCTCATAATCATTTGTCCCTCGCATCCTCCCCCTGTAGAAGTGTAAAACAAGAAGTTTTACGATGAAGGTTGGTAGAATCAAACACCTCACCTAGGGGGATGGAGAAAGAGATTAAAAGAAAAAAGGAGACAGACATCACCTCTTTTTCTTGTGTTTTTTTTATGTTTTTTAGAAGAACATTTTACGCTTGGCAACGAAGCGACAACAATTTTTACTCTTCTCCCTCCCCCTCGACTCTCTTTCCTATTCTTTCTTTTTTGGGGCTGTCTGGAATTATGTTTAAGTCAAAATGGATGGATCATATTTTTAAACGTTTAGTTTGCTTCGCGGAGCACTTTTTTCGCCATCTCTCCACTCTTTTCATCGTTTTTATTATTTTCTTCGCTCCTCCGTGAATGAGTTCACTCACCCCCCGGGGACGCACGCACTTTTGCGGAAAGTGGAAAACGAGCGGAAGCACACACATTGCTGCGGTTAGGTGGCACTGAGAAATACGAATTGAAAGTGGATGAAGGGATATTTTCTGGTTAACCTTGCAACAGTAGTTTTAATCCTTGCGTACACTCATCTTTATGCACAGTGTCCCGGAATTAAATGGCAGGCGTACAAGAAGTAAAAAGGGGGATCATACTATTTTTGAAAAAAAAAAAATCCATATTACTTGGTTGAACAATAGCAAAGGACGTCTTAAGATACTTTGAGGCCCTGGGTCCAGAGAAGATTTTTTGAGGCCCCGGCACCCTATGCAAAAGTAGGCCCTACCCGAGATCTTACAAAATAGACAGTATATAGATTGCATTCACTGGCGTAGCCTGTATCAAAATTCGTTGAAGCCCCTTTTCTAGGGCCCCTTAACATTTTACGATTTTCTGCTAATGTATTTTGAGGCCCCTGAAGCGTGGGGCCCCCATATTATTGATACGGCGGTAGTTGCTCCCCCGATTGCATGATCAAATGAAACAAATAAATGTGCATGGCTCAAAATCTCTAAATCTTAGGCACAAACCGGTTTGACCGATGGCCGCATTTCGTCGAAAGGAATTAGTTGAATGATTTTTAAGGTATTAGGCCTAGGCCTGGACATGGATAACAGTCATCACATGATAATGCAGTCTGTTCTCGTTTGCTTGTTAACATGCAGTTTGAAGTTCCCTGTTTTTCGGAGGAGAAGGACGGGAATAATATTTGACCATTAAAATTATCCGGATCATGATCTTATTAAGACATAGTTAAGAACGCGATACGAGCCCCCCCCCCAAAGGCGAGGCCCTGGGCCAGTGCCCAGTTGGCCCATGTCTTAAGACATCTCTGACAATGACTGGCATATTTTCGAAAATGAGGAAAATTGACACCCTCCATTACATCCTTAAATACTATGAGCACACTTTTTCCAACTTAACAGAGATTTTTTCTCTAACGTCACGTAATGAAACGTAACGTAACGAAAATGTAACTGAACTGCTCCAAAGGATATTTGAACCAGGGGAGTGATAGTGAGAGAATATTAACGTCGCACTGTTCAGCTACACGAGGGGTTTTGGTGACGGATTTCGCAATTTTTAATCATGGTCAAGTGACGAAGATGACACCTGGGCTAGCACACCCCTTTTCTAACTACCACACCACACCACACCAACGGGAGGATGTTTGAGCTCTAGGCAGATTTAACGTGCAACGCTCCCCTACACTGTGGGTTTTCAGTGGTACTGGGCTCGAGCTCATGACACGTCACACATACAGTCATGAGTCCGATACCTTGACCAACCTTCAAGCAGGGGAAGAAAACACTTAAAACCGAGTTTTTTAAAATACAGTCATTTTGTTTTTTCTTTTGTTTTTTTAAAAAAAAGCAATAATTGTTACGGATAGAAAAAAAAAAGCAAGTGTTGTACCATTCTGAAATTTTAACTAAATGGATAATCCATTGAAATGACTTGCCTAGTGTACTATATAATATTTTTCTTTTTATGGAGAGTCAAAGTTAGATGACATTCTCAAATTCCGACTCAAACAAACTACGTTGATTTTAATTAAACCACCAAAATTTTTCGCTCCACTTGCGATTGTGATTAATAGCACTGCTATATAACAAGGGAAAAAATCACTAAATTTGTGTGGTCACAGAGGATGTCAATTTTCTACATTTAGAAATATGCTATTCATCACTTAACCAAATAGCGTAGAATTTTTTTATTTAATTTCCCAGAACTGATTTGACTTTCTCTTTCACCCTGAGCCCGCTTGACGTTGAGCTTCGGTACACCCTGTATGTGTAAAATCATGTATCAGCCCTTCAACACGATGGGTCTTAAATTGAATCAAGACTCGAACATGTTTCTGGATCGGAACAACCTTGGCCACCAGTTCATGACCGTGACTTTTCGATTGCCGTGCCGCGTAGTTCCAGTAAAGACCCATACAGTAGTAGAGCAAATGTATATAAAATGTGTAGGGTTAAAACTCCTCTCATTAGTACCAGTTCTGGTGTCGTCCTCGTCGTTTGATCCTAATTCGAAATTATAAACTAATAATCGAAATGTTACTCCTCAGTATGATATTAATAAACAAATAATCTATTTGCTTGTAAAATGTTTATGCTTGTTAGTAGAAAATTCAATGATGGTTGGATTCTTTACGGGCTGCTTAAATATCTCTTACACCAGTGCTTCTCAAACTTTTAGTATTTGCGACCCAATATTCAATCATAATTTTCATCTCTCGCCCCCCCTTACTTTACAATAACAATGTATAGAATTCAATAACGCTATATTTTGATGCTAAAGCTACAACACGACTTTAACCTATTAAGGACCACCGGCGTATATAAACGTCTCGCTCACCCAAGGAGTTGGTTGCCCCGGACGTACATATACGTCTTTCTAAAGTACAATCTTTTCTACGCATTACTATCCATAAAATTATTCCGAAGGCTTTGGATTACAATAAAAGGATCTTGACAGTGTTTGTGAAGGATTTACGTACTTCAGAGGATTTGAATATTCATTCCTTTTCTCTCCCCCCCCCCTCCAATACATGATACACGCATGCCTACGTGGAAAACGGTGGCATTGGGAGTGAATCGAGTAACCTTTTATTGGCAGTAAAGAGATTAATTATAAGCAATACACAAATTAACAAGATAAGTGTTAATTTGTTATATAGTTTTATATATGACAAGCCCATGATGACATTGGTAATTATTAAACTTGTTTTTATAGTATTGTTATATAAATTAATACATTGTGCAGTACTGATACATTTTTAAGTTTATTGAAGTGTAACATCTTTCCTCTCGGTTCCTGGATATTTGTAGGAATGATTTCGTGAAAAAGGACGGAAATGCATAACAGGAAGTCGGGGAAGTGCGTGCTATTTGATTAGACCAATCAGCGCGCTGGTGGCATCTCTTCCAACTCTAGTAGTAGCCATCAAGCCGCCAGCCTTTATTTATCATTTCAAAAGATTCGAATTCAAAAACTCGATTTCGTATTCTTGATTCTAAATCTACTATCAGCAAGTCTTATTAAACTTCATCCAGGATAAACTTGCGATTTCCACACAATTGTCAAAGTCTCAAGGCTCGTTATGTATGAAATATGAGGTTATATTTATATGTGTAAACTATATTAATCATTATATTTACTGTTAAGCGTCTGAGAAAGTTCATCATTTTTAAAAAAAATACGAGTAAGTAATTATTCAAATAAATATTTTAGTGCTTATCTTTTTCCATACTTAGAGGTTAAATCCTGTAGCTTACAATATAATACTTTTTAATTATGATTAAAATGTTTTCTCGATTAAAAAACTAACTTCTTAATTACATGGTAATTTTGTGATTTTCTCTAATATTTCCAATTTTTAAACATTTACCAAGCTATTTAAATTTTCATGAATTTTTTTATTTGTAGAGATGGGTAAATCCAGAGCAGAAAATATGTGAAATTATCGGTAAAAGAAACGTGAGAAAAATTAAAAACTGAAGGAGTACAGTCGAAACAAATTGCACATAGTTCAACTTAATGCAGCACGGATATACGGGCACGTGCGGTGAACACAGTTATCTCACAAACATCAATGGCCGACCCAACTACTGCTTTATCAAATATATTTGTCAAACACGCAACTGATTTCGGTGGTTGTATACATTTCTCCGAATCAAACGGTTCAAAAAATTAAAGATTTCCTGCATTTTGTACTTATACTATATACTGAAGGGGGTTCTAATCTAAAAAAAATGGAACGAGTCTTACAGTAGTCGTATATGATGTGTTACATCTGACTTGTTATCATGGTAAATAGGCAATAGTGACTTTTATCCTGAAAAAATGAATCAGTTATGACTGGAAATAATTTTCTATCGAATAATTATATCTTTAATGAAAAGTTTATTTAATTAACATTAGGAGTAATGCAGTTTTTTATCAAAAATATTTATTATTGTTCAATTTGGGGAAGAGCGGAGACAATAGATTTATGAAAACTAAAGTATGACACATATACTTGTGATTTCAAAGTATTTAAAAATCGTTGAAAAGCGGTGTCAATAACGGTGCCACTGTTAGTTGTCGAAACATTTCGATTAGTGTTCATTTTGAGCTTGAGTTCATCTTTCAGATAAGCTATGAGCGGCTCAGCTTCTGGCAAACTGAAGTTAATGTTAAAATCACCTCTCAAAATCATGGGAAGCGAGTGATAGTTTTTTTTTTTAAAAAAAAAGAGCAGAACCACCTTTGGTATACGGTAAAAGTACAGAATGCAGGAAATCTTTAATTTTTTAACTGTTTGATTCAGAGAAATGTATGCGACCACCAAAATAACAAGACTTGCTGGTATGTGCGGTAGGCGGGCGTCTTAATTGCTACTACAGTTGGATCCCCAGACGAGGATAGCGAAGAGACACCGTCAAGCTCATGCTTAAAAATTAGAAATAGTAGAGAAAATCAAAAATATCCGTTTACTTAATTAGTTAGTTTTTTTTTAATCGAGAAATATTTTTTAATCCCAATTAAAAATATTATATTGACAGTGACAGGAATTAACCTCAAAGTATGAAAATGATAAGCACTTAAATATTTATTCAAATGATTCCATATTACTTACTCCTATTTTTTTTAAGAATGATGAGCTTTGTCAGACGCTTAACAGGAAATATAATTATTAATATATAGTTTACACATATATAAATATATCCTCAGATTTCACACACTACGAGCCCTGAGACTTTGACAATAGAGTGTAAGAATCACAAGTTTATTCTGGATGAAGTCTAATAAGACTTGCTGGTATGTGCGGTAGGCGGGCGTCTTAATTGCTACTACAGTTGGACCCCCAGACGAGGGTAGCGAAGAGACACTGTCAAGCGCATGCTTAAAAATTAGAAATATTAGAGAAGGTGGCGTGTGGCAGGAGCGGACACATAACATTTCGTGGGCTGAGCGGACACTGAAACTCATCGTGGTTTGAGCAGACACATTTTCCTCCCCCCATCTTAGAACAGATTCGATTACCGAATTACAAAGATAAATACATTTTTGCCAATCCAATTTAATTACTTGTATTACATTGTTAAGATGTTATAGTGCGAATACATTTTAAACATAGCGAAATGTAACAGAAATAAAAACTTTCAGAGAAATATTTAAAAATTAATAGTAAGTAACAATATAATGAAAGGTATAAACGAATTTCAGGCATTTTGTAGAAAACTGTATTTTAGAGTCAAATAAAAATTAGAACAGGGGCAATAGCCATACAATTAATTAGTTTCATGAAAGGAAGTAAAAATAAGTACTAGAAGTAAAATACGCAAGATGCAAGTAGATAAAAGAAAAATAAATACAAGTAAATAAATACTAACTAACCTTGCATCTTGTGTATTTTACTTCTAGTATTTATTTTTACTTATTTAGTTTATTCTGAATGAAGTCTAATAAGACTTGCTGGCATGTGCGGTAGGCGGGCGTCTTAATTGCTACTACAGTTGGACCCCGCGACGAGGCTAGCGAAGGAACACCCCCAAGGCGCTGAATTGGTCAAGTCAAACAGCGCGCGCTTCCCCCGACTACCTGTTGCGCATTTCTGTCACTTTTCACGAAATCACTCCAACAAATATCCAACAACCGAGAGTAAAGATGTTACACATCAAAAACTATCACTCGCTTCCCATGATTTTAACATAAACTTCAGTTTTCCAGAAGCTGAGCCGCTCATAGCTGTTTTGAGTGATGAACTCAAGCTCTAAATGAACACAAATCCAAATGTGTCGACAACTGACAGTGGTACTGTTATTGACGCTGTTTTGCAACGGGTTTTAAATACTTTGAAATCACAAGTATATGTATCATATTTTAGTTATAAGTCTATTGTGTGTCTTTGCTCTTCCCCAAATTGAACAAGAATAATTACTTTTGAAAAAAATATTGCATCACTCCTTGTGTTTATTAAATAAAAATTTCAATAAAGATATAATTATTCGACAGAAAATTATTTCCAATTATATCCGATTTTTTTTTCCAGAATATAAGTTACTATTGGGTATTTACCACGATAAAAAATCAGATGTTACACATTATATGCTACTACTGTAAGATTCGCTTGTTTTTATATCAGTATAAATGTATATTTATTTTTTATTATATCAGAATGTATTTTGTTTTTTAAAAAATAATACTTTATTTACGACTTTTCAATATGCTGGCGCCCCCCTTGCAGAATTATCCCGCCCCCTAAGGGGGCATGCTCAACAGTTTGAGAACCGCTGTCTTACACACTGAAGTATTAACTCTCCCTAACTCTATTCTAATTGTTAATTTAAACCAATGATCTTCAAAGTTTTTCCACTCACGGAACCGTTAGGATAAAATGTCTTCAAGGAACCGAATTCTGTGCACTTAGAAGTCTTAAAATAATATTTTAAAAGGAGCAATATGCTATAGGTATTTTACAAAAAGACATTGAAAAAGTATTGTATTTGTTGTTAAAAATTTTGTGCATAATATTTATATACATTACTCATTAATAATATTAATTTATGAGTAAAGCTATAAGAGCTACTATGAGCTATCCATGTCCATATTACTCATTAAGGATTCAAGTGTAATCCATCCATATTCTATTTTCACAAAATTTTAAATAGATACGAAATAGATCACGAAATTTTGTAATTTGCATGAAATTGCAACATAAAATTTAGGAGCTCTTAGATTTTAAAGTTGAATCTTTTCTTATGCCGATATATATAAATTGTTCCCTCTCTTTCATAATAAGTATTTTTTCCGAAAATGGAAAAAGGGTACTTTTCCCATTAGAAAACTACTTAATTTTGAAAAGCATTGTACTTACCAAACATAATATTATTTAAGGGAATCCGGGATAGTAAACAACAGAATATTCACTATCTATTAAGTAGTACATTTAATGAAAAAACGTTTTAATTTTCGTTTATTACGTTGTAATAAAAGGTTAAAAAGTATTCAAAATGAAATTATGCATAAATAAAATTTTCAGTTCTAATGACCAGGACGAACTTTAGATATTTGTGGTTATAGAAAACGAGAATCCACTTTTTGCATACACATTTATAATTTTCCTTTCGGTTTTTTTTTATTGTGACTCGTGGAACCCATAGGTATGTTCAAGGACGTCTTAAGACTCTTTGAGGCCCTGGGCCCAGAGAAATCTTTTTAATGCCCTAGGCCCCTATGCAAAAGTAGGCCCTACCCGAGATCTTTAAAAGTAAACAAAAAAATAACATGCATTGTCAAATGCCCGTTCAAAGGATAATCTGAAACAAATAAATGTGTACGACTCGCAACCTCAAAAACCGGCTCGACCGATAGCCGTATTTCGACTAAATGAGTTGAATGATTGTTTGTGGTTTTTGTCATTGACCGCGTAGGCTTACACATGGACAACGGCCATCACATAATAATACAGTCTTGCAACTTTTGCCAGTTGACATGCAGCTTGTTCTTAGGAAAATATGTATGGGAATAATATTTGACCACATGAAAGTTATCCGGATCAGGATCTTATTAAGACAGATTCGAGTACAAAACGAGGCCCCCACCAAGGGCGAGGCCCTGGACCAGTTGGCCCATGAGACGTCCCTGGGTATGTTGTAAATTAAATGTTAATTGAATATATATATATATACTTTGTTTGGCTTGTAGAGTCAGATTTTGTAATGTTTATTGTACTGTGTATGTCTTCTGTGTTGTCTACAAAATAAACCAAAATGCCAAAAAGATGGTGCAACTCATTGGATTGAATTAAAAATATATTGGTTATAAGCGTCTATCTGCCCCATGGAATTAAGGAATAAGAAAATGTAACAAGGTAAACCTTGGTGAAACACAGTTTGAAGACCACTGATTTAAACTAACCAGAAATATTACGTCTTTATATATACACATAAACTCCTTAAAAAAAACCTAAGAAACAACGGTCTTTGAACTTGGTGTTGAAAAAAGAACTAATTTCAAAGGTCATCCAACTCCCATCTGTGCGAGGAGATTTAAAAACAGATGCATGCTCGGAGAAAAACATTAAATAACTATAAAACACGGAGAAAGAAATAATTGCTTATGCTATCTCTTATATCATAAGCGGTGAGGAATAAAAAAAAATACATCAATCGATTCGTACTCCAATTGTTTCGAATTTATTTAATGATATGCGGACCGCTTAGATTAGATAAAACGAATTCTTTTTAAACATTTTTTTACGAGGAACTGTCCAAGCCGTAAAAAAAGTAAAGGATATCACTTTAATTGGTTTTGAATACATTAGACGTAGTTGAAGACGAGATTTTTGCTAATTCCAAATTCATATTCCTGTGTTTTATATATGGACGAGCTCAAAACAAAAACTTTTCTTTTGACAACTTTAATACTTATTTTTTTTCGCTTTGAAATAACAACCACCATAAAGCAATAATTGAATTTATTATTTTATTTTTAACAGTAATACGAATCATCGTCAATTTCGACAGAAGAATAGAAATAACGTGAGACAGACATTGTCTTTTACGAGGCGTTCTTGCATTAGGCCTGCCAGACGGAAATATGCTCCCAGCCATATTTCAATTTTACATCGGATATTTTAAGCAATTTTCTAAGCGAAGAGGAAGAAGATAAATGATGTCAACTTTAACGAGCTTGATTTGGAATAAATTAGAGCTAAAGAAGTCGGTTTTTTTGTGTTCTTTGAGTCGGCATTTGTGTCGTGTTTTTCTTAGTCTTATTTCCTGTCATTAATGAAAATAATCTTCAAAAAATGTCATGAGAAATTCACCAATTCTATATGCGTTTACTTAATTCTAGTAATTAAGAATAACAATTGTCGTCGGGCTTCATTTTCGTTTTGTGTAAACGGCCGAAAAGCGATTTGATTACAAACAATTTATTTTACAAGGGACATCCAGAAAGCAAGTTCTGTCTTTTTTTCACATGGAAACTTCATAGCCAAAAAAACTGCAGTGCCGTGAAATAACTTCATTTGGTAGCGAAAGGAACAAAAACCTATTAATCGAAAAGCATTTAATTTAATAAATATTTTTTTTAAAAAATGAAACTCAATATAATATATAATTATTCTATTTTTAAACAGCCTTTCACTGCAGGAAAGTTCATATCCAATAAATGTTTGATAATGCGATTGTCTCCAAGGGGCGGCTGTCCCCGCAACCCCTTTCGCCCTGAATCAAATCACTCAAGCGGCTTCTCAACAGACTCTCCATCTTTAAGAGGCCATCACAGTTCTTTCTCTTGGTTCTTGAGGTGTGGCTGCCCCTTCAACCTTTATCGCGTGTCTTCGAAGAAGGAAAAAAAGGCTGATGTGAAAGATGATAGAAAAGATCCTTGTCTTCGCCCCAATTCCATTGGTTCTTTGAGACAAAAGACCGGTGTGACTGAGATCAATCCTGCTCGCGTACCTCGTACACCATATGGAGGGCCTATCATTCGACCTGTTACTTTGCAATGAGGTTACTCTCGAGAACAGGTCGACATTCTTTTTCTTTCAAATAATTCGCGGTTCACATGTACGAAGGAATCAAACAATAGAAACTGTTCACAGGGGTGTCTTTTCTATAGATCATTGAAACTAAAATCGTCTTGGGGTCGGAGAAGGAAAATGTGTGGTACCAACAAAAGTCGTTTTCAGAATCAGCTCAAGACCTGTTTTGCTCCTAGGCATGAGGGAAGGGATTTTCATAATATCTGGATGAAAAGATCAAAATAGTTTTTTTAAAAATCGATTTGAAATATTAAAAAGGATTTTCAATACTTCGAAACGATATAAATTCTTAAAAATTTCTCCCCCCCCCCTCCCCTCACAATACGATGGTTGGATTCTTTTTCGTATCAACAGAAAGCAAAATTCTAGGGAAAACAGAATTCAAAACGGGAAAAAATGCAGCCTTTGTAAGGTAGTATTTAAATTTGATACTAAAAAGAGCCAAGCCCTTACCCGAACGGTAGGAAGGATCCGAGGGCCTCTGGAAGAGGTTGTGTGCTATCTTCCACTCGAGGATTCCATCCATGGAACAAGGGGTGACGGTCACAGACAAGGGTCGATACCCGCTCTCCAGGACGAAGAACATCCTAAAAATAGAACACACAGGTTACTTTCAAGATGTGATTATTTTCTCACCCAGTTCATTGACTGAAACACTAATATATGATTCTAGATGGAATTTGAAAACCAGAAATTATGGGTAGTAGTTGAAGTATTTGTCACGATTTTATGCTACGTTATAACTGAGACAAGGGATAATAAAGTTTTTCTTTATATCCTTAAAATATAATCAATCAATAAAATGTCTACAGAAAGTAATTTCGAATATTATACAAGGTGTGGCGCAAAAAAAAAAAAAAAAAAAAAAAAAAAAAAAAAAAAACGAGGTTAAATGTGTAGTTTGAAAAAAAGAGTGGAATTGGCAACAATTGTTTTGGTGACCTCATCCCACACACCTCTGTCTAAGTGGCCAGCTTCGTCTTAATCTATCACTCTAGTTGGGAGAACTGCGCCATTGAGTTAACACGTTCAACGGCATTTTGCCAGAAAAATGTCGAATCAACATCAAGTTTCTTGAGATATTTAAGAAAACAGCCACGAAAACATTTAAAATATTAACCGAGGCTTATGCAAATGAAACTTTGTCTCGTGCACATGTGTTTGAATGGTATAAGCGGTTTTAAGGCGGAAGGGGTCTGTGTGGACGAGAATGAACCTACTAGATGTTCAAGGTCAGCGATTACAGACCAAAATATTATCGAAATTCCTGATATGAGTGGGTTCCCGACTCAAATCAGTGGTCAGACTGTTAATCAACACTACTACATTGAAGTTAGGACAAAATGTTAGGATTGGGGAATAATGCATGGCTGTTGCAACATGACAATGCACCCGCTCACACGGCCCAATCTGTCAAGCAGATTATGCACGTTAAATCTGTCTTGGTTCAAAGTACGTTGGCGTGGTGTGGTAGTTGGCGTGGTGTGGTAGTTTAGGGATGCCAGCTCGAATGCCATCCTCGTCAGTTGATTATGATGCAAAATAACGAGGTCCGTCGCTAATAAACACTCACTCATTATTGCAATTTTTCACTTATTGATTTAATCTATGAATATCTTGTAGACAACGCTTGCCTTATCTCCCTAGTACAGCGTTTCTCAAACTATCGGAAGCGCCCCTAGAAGGGCGTGATAACCCTAAACGGGGAGGGGGGGTAGCACAAGCATGTCGAAATGTCCAAAATAAAAAAAAATTCAAAATAATTTTCAATTTACTGAATGGAAGTAAAACAAAATACATCCTGACATAATAAAAGATAAAATACATATTTACACTGATGTAAGATACTTGTAAATAAAATACATCAGTACGACAAAAAGTATTTGATAATTAATTTATCAATACTAAATTAAAAACAATTTTTGCACTTTCTAGTCACTTCCATTGGCTAGTCATATACACAATATATTTATTTTGATAATTTGTGCAGTTTATAATTAAAGTCGTATTGTGTAGTTTTAGCGTTGAAGTACATTATTATTGCAATCAATGCAGAGTTGTTGTATGAGGGGGTCGGTAAGAAAATGAGTGAAAATTGGGTAGCAAATATTGAAAGTTTAAGAAGCACTGCCCTAGTGTGTTCTTTCTTTATATGAAAATGAATTAATTTTGAATTAATACTACTACACTAGTAATCACCGATAGAGGTATTTCAAGGCAAAGCAAAATGTTTGAAACAGCATCTAAATTTAATTTAATGAATCTTTTTAGCAACAGCAGCTAATTTGAATAGCAAAATAATTGGAAAAAATAATTCTTTAACTTAATAAACTTTTTACCAAAAAGCACATCCCAAAAAAAGCAGTTTTTAAAATGTTATTTATCGTTCATTGAATGCGATCTAATTTGCGAACAATTAGATTAGTAAACAATTTGCGGAAGGTTTCCTTGCTTAAGGTGTGCGATAACTTTTTTTTAAAAAAATGGAGATATGGGGATTTTTTTGTTGTTTTTAAATTTATTTAGTAAATTTTAAGAAATAAAATGCTAAAATTAAGATGATAAAAAGAAATCATTACTACTGAAATGGGAAAAAAAGGGTAAAAATTGACAAAAAATAACAAACTCGGCCCATTCTGTACCAAATATTTATAAACAGATTTTCAATTCTGATGTGTTGCTATGATGTTCATTTTTGAAATTACCTTCAAGATAAGAGGCATTTTAATTTTTTTACAAAAACTAGAGCACTTTATCTTTGTTATTATATGAAATTGCTTAAAAAAACGGTAATTATATTAACATAAGGGGCTGTAAATTTTGTAATAAAACAGTGGTTGAAAAATCTGAAGGTTGAAACACTTCCACTATTATACAGAACATACACAAAAAATTTCAGTTAATTATTTTCAAAACTTTTTGAGCAATCGCTGACCCTGTTTGAGCATTTTCAAAAACACACATTTCGAGTAAAACGCGTTTAAAAGTATGACATCTTGCTTAAAGTAATGGCATCTGCTCTTACTAAAACATTTGTAGTTTTTGTTCTAGGAAACGAAAAATAATATACTTGGTATTTTTTTATAAAGCTAATAAAATGGCCAATAATATAAAATCATTAAAAAAAATTGTCAATTTTTGACAAAATTCACAATTTTAGGGTAGTCGGATACCTTAAGACATCGCATTCAGATCAATGGATTGGGAAATGCAACGAATTTCTTCTTTAAAGTTACACAGTTTAAAAAATGATAATTAGATGGCTGCACTAGTTACATGCAAATAAGGCGATGTAATGAATTCTAGTCCGAAAGAGCAATCGTGGAATGCATTTTTATAAATCCCCTCGTTTCTTAAATTAATATTAACACACATTAAAAAAAATACATCGATATAAATTGTTTCTAACTAATCATTATGCATTCATTTAGACTTGCATTTACAGAAGGAAAATCACTTAATACTGAGTTTGGTGCAATCTCCAAAAAATACCAATTAATACTATATCAATAGGCATGGTTAACTCAATAGTAGAGTTACGTGCGTGTTTCTTTGCAAACAATACCATCATTAACTACAACTGTTGCTACTGAGGGACCTCATTTTCGTAAGCGATTACGTCTGGATACGATGCACGTGCTCGAAAATTATTGGCTTGCCTCAAGGACTTCAAAATAAAAACAACGTACAAAAAAAAGTAACATGTTGAGGAAAAGCTGCAAGAAAGCAGTGACTCTATCGAGAGGAAAATTAGAACAAAAGAAAATATTAAATTTAATTAGTATGCAAATGTGTTTCGCAGGGAAAGAATTCCCCTTTTCTCGTCTTTCAGGGTTGGACAAACCAAGATATTTTTTTCGTCAGTTTTTATTCGATGAGACATGAAGCATGTTTTATTTAATGGTTAGATTGACACTTATGAGTTATATAGACCATGGGTTGACGAATACTTTTCTGAGTTCCCACCAACATGTACAATGGCGAATGATGAATCGACAGTTGTTTCTTGGTTAAATTCCGTCTGATGTTAATGTAACGACACAGTGGCGTACACAAGGTAGGAGTTTGGTTGTTCAAACCATAAACAAACATATATTTAATTTTCATCGTAAAAATTAAATCTTGTTGCTTTCGTCTCCATTTTTTAAAAAAAATAAAATCTCCCCCCCCCCCATGAAAGTAATCTGCTTACATCCGTAATGGGCATTAAGTCGATCGCGATCGACTTGTGGAGCGCCAAGACATTTTGGGGTGACTGTCTTTACTAAGGTCTAAGATACGTGATTAAAAAACATTTTTTTTTGGAACACCGATGCCAGCTAGACTAGAGAATCGTCTTTTCGCATCAATGCGACTGTGATTACTTGAACGAATGACTCAATAAATGTGTAAATGGCGCAGCATGAATCTTCACTAAAAGTGAAGGATAACGCTTAACATGTTTACTGTAGTTGTAGAAAACAGAAATCACTGTAATGCCAGCCGTATTTCATTAAATTTTTCCCAACACGCCGACTGAAGAGGAGAGTAAATGTTGACGATCAGCTCATCACGCGATACCACGGGACTGACTATTGAGACTCATCCACAGGATTGAGGTTTCGAGTTGATAGTTGGGTTGGGTTGATCGAGTTCATATCCTGCGATGACGAATGAATCGGCAATGAACAAATGTAAGTACATTCGTAGGTTTCAGATTCATCGGTTAACGAATGTTCTCGCTGTATTGAGCGCTCCAAGGTCTAGTAATCGCTCATAGTTGTTCAAGCATTCAACTTCACAATTTTGTATTATTTGCGTGTTTGTAGTAAAAATATTAACTGTCATATTTTAAAAGAGGTACAATATCAAAAAAAAGTGTTAAAAAACCCCATACAATTTTAATACAGAATGGGCCCCACCTACACCATCGGGTAGACTGCAACACCTTAAGAACATCAGAAGTAGCCCGTACCCTGGAAAAGTTCATCCATCCCAGTGTGCACCACTGAACGACACCAGTGGTGCACACAAAGAAAGGGGGGATCCTCGGGTCTGGACCCCTCAAAGCCCTTGATTTTTTTGCGATTGATTATAATCCTATGAATATAGTACGTAAAATTTAATAAGGCTAAAATTATTTATTCAATAATTAAATTTTTTACTGTCTTTTGTTCCCGAAAATCCGACAAAATAAAAAGAATATGTTAAGCGGCGTATTGAAGCAAAATACGAGAATGGTGGACTTCCGAACCTGAACTCCCCCCCCCCTCCCTTTGAAAAATTCCTGTGTGCTCCACTGAACGGCGCAGATATTAGTACGTCGTCTTTACAGTACATAAATCACCATTCCCAAGAACCGATTCATCCAACGGATCTACCAACAATGATGCTGATAACCAACTACATAAACCTCTAGTAACACTTTTTGCACATTTCCATCTCCGTGGTGGGGCTGTGGTAGTACAGTGGCCATGGTATAGCACTCGTGGTCTGAGCTCGAGCCCTAGTGTCACTGAAAACCTACCGTGTAGAGGGAATGGTGTATATTAAATCTGTCGATGCTCAAAGTCTTGTTGGCATATTGTGTAAGTAAAGAGGCGCTGCCAGCTCAGGTGTCGTCCTCATCACTTAACCCAGTATCAAAATCACAACGTTCATGTTACCTTATATTGGGGCTTTGATAAACACTCATTCCTTCTCCATGACACTATCGTTTAGTACAGTAGAGCACACAGGAATTTATCAGGGAGAGGGGGTCCGGGGTCGAAAGTTCACTATTCTCGTACCATGCTCCAATACGACGCCCAACATATTCTATTGATTTGGTCTATTTTCGAGAACAAAAAACAGCTAATGGATATTTAGCCTTAATTGATAAAATTAATTATTAATAACAAATACTTAATTAAATTTTACATATTACATGCATAGGATTATAATCAATTGAAAAAAATTCAAGGGTTTTGGGGAGGGAGTCTGGACTTGAGGACCACCCCCTTGTGTGTGTCACTGGTTTAGTATGATATTGTTTATGTTGGAAAAATATATATATTTTCTGTTTTCTTTTTCGCTCACCGGCAATTTCTAAATTTATATTATTGTAGCAAAATGACAGAAAAATCTACCCAAATAACAGAAGGAAAAGAGCCTTACTCGAACTAGCTGCTATTGACTGATTTGCGATATTTAAAACAGCGTCACCTATTTATGTTAGCTGCCACGACTATTAGCAGATCATGTGTTTGACTTTATGGTCTGTGTGTGTGTGCAACCTCTATAAGACAACTGCCAGTGGATTTCCTGAAATCGTGACGAATCATCAATAGTCAGTTCCGATTCCTATTTTAGAAGCATTCAGTATGTCGTTACAGTAATTTTCTAATGATGTCGGGATAACTGTAGACTGCAAACAGATAACTCACGCAAATATTTGTTGCTTTGAGTAAATAAAAGGGGAAAAGTAGCATTTAAATTGAAAAGCAAATAATGGAACATAGATTTTCTCTTTTTTAGAAAAAAAAAAAAAGAAAAGAAAATGGTGCTAGAATCTATTAGAATTTATTAAATTTTGCCACGATTTTCAAACAAATTTTCACTTTAAAAACATATTTAATAATATAATCATTTTTTAAAAAAAAAATAACCAAGGAAACTAAAGCGCTTTAAAATTCAAATGCTTGCGTGAAAGCTGCAAGGAAAATGGTAAGTGAAAAATATGAGAACCAATTGAAAAAGTAAAAAATAAAACAAACTTTTTCTGGGGTAAAAAAATTGACACAGACGGGTACAAAACGGATAAATTATAATTTCATTGCGTATAAATGAACACGGTGGAATCTCTTTTACAGGCAAGGAAAATAATAATTTAATCTACAATCGTATAGACAGGGTGTTCCAGGTTCATAGGGACAAACACACATTAAGGGTAATAGAAAAGGATTTAAGGGACTCAACACAAAGAGCGAGACACCCATTCCAACGGGCCATAGTATCCAACACATTTTGTTCCATGCATGAAACAAAATGTGGTGGATATCATGATCCATAGGAATGCGTGGCCCAATTTCACTATGCCTATTAACTTGTAATGACCTGTATTCGTACAAATTGTGAAGCAAATTAAATATTCGTCTCTCCGGTGTATTTTTCTGTGGGTGCCTTTCGCGATACAGTCTTTCTGCTGCTCGTGCATTTCCTTCTGCAAATCCGTAAATTAGGTGCCTATCCGCCAGCTCGGTGTTTGTAAAACGTTCCATATTCCTCTGCGGGTGAGGACACCTCAAATGATTGCGGTAATGCAGGTTTGTTTCGTCAAATGCTCTCGTGAACAGCGCCATCTTGCCGTGAACGAAGACGTCTCCGTCCATGAGTTGCTTTGCAAATCTGAATCCTCATGATGTTTCCCTACCTCCCCCTTAAAGTGTGTCCCTAAGAACCTGGAACACCCTGTAGAATAGAGGATAAATAAAGTAATACAATGAACGTGTTTAAAAAGTGGGATTATTTATTTACTCGTAATATAAAACACAAAGGCTATTGGCGACCAATCTCGGGCAAATGGTGATGACGTCACCTGAGCTAGCACCTCTCCTCTCCAAAGTAACACACCACGCCAACGGAAAGTTAACGACATGTTTAACGTACATCAGCCCCTCTACAAAGCGGGTCTTAAATAACACTAAACTCGAACGCAAGACACGCTGACCACGAGTTCATGACCGTAATAAATAGGCAACCACGGCCCCATGTATGTTGTAACGTTTACCCACAACTGCAAGATCGGCTTCCCTATGCAGACAGCAAACGCTGTTCATATCCACACGTGCATCCCTGAAATATTGCGGGGTCCTTTCATCTGACATCATGCCGAAAACCAATACCTGGAATCCACGTGCGAGCCAAATTCCGACTGAAATTCGTGAAAGAAGAGACCGCTCCTACCCCCAAGAGAGTTGAGAGACAGCCTCTTTGAAACACTTAAAAGAATTGTTGTGTTTTCCTCCTTCACAAACACATTCTGTGGAATTAAAATATTCAATAGTTTTAATAACTTGTAACCAAATGTAAACATTGTAATTGAAAGCTGAAGACGCAATATAAATCGATAATTTATTCTCACGCTACCCATCAATTATCTCAAAACGTTACAAACATGCTTAAAAGCTGCAGTAATTAAATCGTGTAATTTTGAGGCTTTTTACGTGAAAATACATTCATTCGCTACACTTACATTCTATACATAGCTTCAGTCGCAAGTATTACGATTTATTTTATAAGGAATATCCTAAAGGTAAAGCCATACCAAAGTTCACGATAAAATTCTTAGGACTTTTTATTGCTCAGTGAATTATTATATCGGATTTGCATAGGTTTGTTGTAAAATAAGAACATTCTCATCACGTATAAATAGATATTTAAAAAATACATGGATCGAGGGTCATTCAGTTATCAGTGGAAAATATAATTACCACGTAAAAACAACAAACACTGAACCTATTTCGAAACAATTCATTCACTTTCCCAAACCAAAATTCTTTAGCACTGAGAACTAAACACGAATGTATGATTAACGCGTGCAATAGAAATAAGATAACAATAACGACTTTGAACAAGAGCATAAATGTACTGAGTCCACAGCCAATCAACATGACATTTATCAAATCCAGCTAAATTTTTTTTAAAAAAAATTCTTGCATATCACGAGATACAAGCGTGAATAATAACGAAAAGACTCGCTGTGAGAAAAACAAAATTAAAATACACTTTAAAAAAGGAACAACTCAATTAAAGCATCGTGCGGATGGCAATTCATCAAAGGGAGGGAAAATATAAAGAAATTACCGCAACTGTGCATAATTCAAATAAGGAGAACGGGTTTTTTTACTTCAATTCACGCGATTCTTTTTCACACGCTCGGGTTTGTTTTCTTTTCGGAGACAAGAGAAAATAAATGGTCCCAACCCCATGAACCCTCCCCATTGACTGCAGCCTCCCAGACACCACAGAATCCGATCCCCAGCGTAGAAATGAGGAATGACCCCAGCGCCCCGAAAGTGTGCCGGTGACATCGCCAAAACAACAGCCTAAAATTAAACGACCCTGGGTGCTCGCACAGTAGCTCACTCTTTCCTCTGCATTTCTTTCTTCTTTTTTCAAGAAAGCTCCGAGCTTTCGTGCATTCGTCGCCGAATTCCAACAGGCGTTCTGAGAATTCATTGCGCGAATCTCTTTAATGCACCCAGTTAATTATCGAAGATGCTTTTGTCTTGGCATCTGTCCGCCATAACAATTATTACTTCATGAAAGATGCCGATCTGTATGCTATGTGAGGCTTGCTTACAAAAAGTTGACGCATTTTGTTTACTCCTTTCGATGTCGAAGCATCATTTTTTTAAATCAGATCTTAAGACCGGGGTGGGTATTAAATCGATTGCGATCGACTGGTAGACCGCCAAGACATTTTGGGGTGACCACCTGAAGATTAGCAGTTAGTAATTTATATGGAAATATTCAAGATTGGTCGACAGTATGCAGACTAAGTCTTCTAATGACTATAATTACGAGAATTAATTTAAGAAGAAAATGTTTTTAATGTACATATTGAATTTTTTGCTAATAAACGTATCATTTGATACTATTATATTTGTGGCTATTATTATTATGTTTGTGTCTTGCATTTTCTTTTTATCGAGGTTTTGAAAGTGTGAGTTTTTTTTTTATTGTACTTCTGCAGGTGAGTAAATATTCCGTATTTATTAGTAAATTATAATAATTATTGAAGATCTTTTTCTTACCTCACCACACCTATGCCACTGGGTGGACCGCAACTCATTAAAAAAGAACTAGAAGTAGCCCATTTTCTGAAAAAGTCTGCTGACCCCTGTCTTAAGACAAAGAAACTAAAAACGAATCAATTGCGTATTGGAGAACGACAGTACAGTAGCGCAAACAAAAAAATTTTCAAGGAGGGGGAGGGGGTCCATGGTCGAAAATCCCCTAACTCGTATCATACCTCAAGACAACACCAATTGATTCTTCTGATTTTGTCGATTTTGTTTACAAAAGACAGTAAAAAAATAAATTATTCAATTAATAATTAGCATTAATTCATAAAATAAATTGTTAATTATAAGTACTTAATTAAATTTTACGTTATATATATAGGATTACAGAAGCGCACACAGAAATTTTTCAAAGGGGGGGCAAGGTCGAAAGTCCACTGTTCTCGTACCATGCTTCAATACGCTGCCCAACATATTTTAATTTTGTCGATTTTCGAGAACAAAAAACAGTAAAAAATTAATTAATAAGTGAATAATTAGCATTAATTAATAAAATTAACTATCAAAAACAAACACTTAATTTTTACGTACTATATACATAGAATTATAATCAATCGAAAAAAATCAAGGGCTTTTGGGAGGAGAGTACGGACGCCCAGGACTCCCCCCTTGTGTGCTCCACTGCGACAGTAAGTATGTTAAACCCGATTAGCTCATTAAACATTTTATTGCCCTTCTCTGCCTACGTTCGGAACTGTTATTTTGAATGCGTATAAATGAGAAACCTTTTTAAGAAGTGCAGGGTGATTCACAAAGAAGTATACCCTTTACTGATGCTGTAAAGTTGTAACAGTCAAAGACACGCAACACCTCAGCGAACCATAAGGCAGATGCACTCCTAAAGTTTATGCCTCATCCCTGACGGAAGTGATGCAGGCAGTAGCCCCAGTGAAACGCTTGCGAGATTCCACTTAAATAAATGTGTTCTGAGCAGTATCCAGAAAGAAAGTGTTTAGTCCAGTGCTTCTCAAACTTTCAACATTTGCGACCCAATATTCAATCATAATTTTCCTCACCCCCCTCCATAAATAACAATCTATTGAATTCAATAATACTATACTTGACGCTAAATCTACAATACGACTTAAACCTCTTAAGTGCCACCGGCGTATATATACGTCTCACACAGCAGATGTGCTAAATGCCCCGGACGTATATATACGTCTTTCTGAAGTACGATCTTCTCTGTGCACTGCTATCCATAAAATTATTCTGAAGTTTTTGGAATGCAATAAATGGACCTTGACAGTGTTTGCGAAGGATTTACTTATTTCACAGTTTTTACTAGTTTATTCCTTTTCTTCCCCCCCCCCCAATACAACACATACGCGCCCCTACGTGGAAAACGGTGGAATTAGAGAGCGAATTACGTAATTTTTAATCGGCAGTTAAGAGATTAATTATAAACCGTACAAATTTCCAAGTGTTAATTTTTGTAAACATTTTATGTATGACAAGCCAATGGGGTCAATGGTAATTATTAAACATGTTCTTAACATAGTATTGTTAAAAAAATTAATTATAAAATACATTGTACAGTACTGATACATTTATAAGTGTATTATATCAGTGCCAACATAAATTTTATGTTTTATTATGTCAGAATGTATTTGGTTTGTTTACTTTCAGTAAATTAATAATTTTTTTAAATAATCATTTGTTTTTGATTTTTCAATACGCTAGCGCCCCCCTAAGGAGGCGTGCCCCACAGTTTGAGAAATGCTGGTTTAGCCCCTTTTTTCGCGAGCAAATAGCCACGAAACATGTTGAGTCTTGACATTTTTTGGACATTTTGACTCTTTGGTTGATGCCGCAGCTGCAGGACCCCCCAACATTGACAACTACATTCTCCAACTGGATGGTGCACCGCCCCACTAATGTCAGCCTACAGGCGACATTACCTCGGTGAATATCTTCCTCAATGATGAATTGAATGAGCCACGTACATACAAATGCAGGCCTCACCTATGACTCTTTAAATTAGACATTACACAGCATACACTGTGAAATACTCGTACAAACAATAACGCGAAACAAAAAAAAATTGGGCACGACTTACAATCGCACAAACGGGCTGCACTGACTGCCACCTTTTGACTGAATGAGTAATGATGGTGGTAGGCCTATGCCTACACATGGACGACGGTCATCACATGTAGCCAGTTGACATGTCCCCCATCCGAAATTCCCAGTTTTTCAGAGAATATAACCAGAGATTACAATTTGAATAATTTCAACGGTCAAATGTTATCTTATTAAGCTGAGTTGAGAACGAAACAAGGGCTCCATTGTGTCCGAGGCCCTGGGCCCGGTTGACCCATGCCTGAAGATGTCTCTACTGGCACCTTTTTCTCCTAACTACCACTCCAACAGGAGGACATTGAGCCTTGATAGATTTAAGGTCCATCGACCCCTCTGCGCGGCGAGGTTTCATTGGCACCAAGACACGAATTCATGACTCTGCCACTGAGGAAATATTAATCACCACGCTTACAACTAATCAAGGGAAAGGGCATAGAACGATAGAATGTCTTTAATGCATACCTTTTAAACCAGGGGGGGGGGACGTGCGCCACATTGCGAGAGTGGAGGATAACGGAGGGCCGCGCCTTTTTGATATAGTTGCCCACATTATAAAAATAATAAGTGCAAGTTCGGTAAAATAGTGACAGTTTTCTTCAATTTATTTACTGGGCTAATTTTATATTATCTGTACCATCAAGAATACTTAACTTTTTAATCAGTTTAATGAGATAAACGTACCCTGTCATACTTTTCTCCCATTTTTCTTTCCCTTTTCTATAAATCAGGAATGAGATTACTTGTTTAACCCCTTAACTGCCACCGGCGTATATATCTTCCTCGCTTAACCGATGCGTTAAGTGCCGCGGATGGATATACCCGCCCTCCAACGTAAGATTCTATGCATTGTGCAGCTGTGTTTAAAACTAATCCGACGGCTTTGGAATACAATAAAATGACATTGACAGTGTTTGCAAAGAATTTGCTGACATCAAAGAAAAATTTGCTTACATATTTGCCTTCCCCCCGCCCAATACATTGCATACGCGCGGCTATGTGAAAAACAGTGGCACTGGGGAGCGAATCGCTTTAATTTTAATCGGCAATTAAGGGGCGAAATTCCCATGATTTGCCTGCAAGGTTATGTCATTTTGTTGTGCTAGCATCTATATTTACTCTTTTTGATTTTCGTGAAAGAAATTTGCTTACATGTGTCGATTAAAATTTAAAGAATAATTTCCCAGTAAATCCCCTCATGTATGGGTATTTTTCAGCAGACAGATTTGTAGACGTCGGTGTCATAGAATTCCACATTTCCTTCACATTGTGATCCGACACTGCAAGTTAACAAGTTTAAGTTATAGTTCCTCAGGTGCTGTATCGGTATCAGCTGTAATGGGGTAGCAGAGTAAACTGAATTTAGGCTCATTTTTTTAAAAAAAAATCCTGAGATTTTGGGACCTCATCATCTTAACTCTGCAGATGATCTCTTTATAGAAACACTTTCAGATACTTTGTTTTCCTAATAAAAAATAAAAGAATTCTGCTTTCCTCATGGAGAAAAGTATAAGACGAATCTTTGATCGCTTATGAGAAGGAAATCTCGATAGACAATTGTGAATAGAAAAAAAAGTTAACACCAGCTTCCAATTTCCTATAGTAAAATATCCGTTATCTTTTATTTATATTTAAAAAGTTAGTCATTAATGAGTCCAAGGTTACCCTAAAGTGCAATAATTAAACAAGATTTCTCACTTTTTTTATATTATCTTCTTTCCTTATGATTTTTAAGTGTAATTTATTTTGTGTGTGTGTGTGATGCCTTCCTTCCTCCTTAAAAGCATGCAAAATGGCCATCACATTAGTAATTAAAACGTTTAGATTTCGAAGAATATCACTAAAGAAAAGAAAATATACAACCCGATTTAACGAATTTCTCTTTCCCCGATTAAAATTAAGTCAAAACTCTCCATTTAAAGAAAAATAAAACCACGATTTAGCGAAGTATTTCAACAGTTAAAATTTTCTTTATTAACTTTTTTGAACCAAAATTGGATTTTTTTTCATATGATATCCTATTTGCCTGGAGCAGAAAAAGAATTTTTCTTGCAAGTAGCAAATTCCGACGGGAAAGGGTGCAGACTATCATTACACTTGGCAGGTGCAGATGAGTCACGAGTTTAACCTATAGTGTGAGTTTTGAATAAGACAGGAAACTTCCTAATTTTCTCATCCCACTTTACAACTCAAGAGATATTTTAAGGTTTTAACTATTATCTTACATTTGTTGACAGACGGCCTATCAGTGCAAATGAACTTGAGGAAATAGTTGCTTTGGTCGAAGCCAATGAGAATAGCGCTTCTGATGCAGAAATCGATAATGAAACTGTTATCAAAACTATTACATTATCTAATGCTTTACATAACTGATTCCCAAAGTGGTCTATATAGACCCTCAGGGGTCTATGACGACTTCCAAGGGGTCTACGTCTATCAAAAATTAATTTGGGGGTCCATGAGGTGTAAGTGGGTGTCTATGACAGTAGCCCTCATTAAACTAGACCGTGACTTTAATTTTTAAAAAAAAATTAATCAAGCGGAAACCAAATTTTACCTATTTAACAGATTTATTTACTAAATTTAATGAGGTTAATTTGCATTTACAAGGTGACAGAATAAATTTTATTAAAGCAAGAGCCATTTAAACTTTTCTTTTCCGAGTTAAGCTAAATAAATATAATATTGGAGGTCCCGAATTTTCGAAATTTGTCATAGACAATTTGTCATAACGTTTTAACCTAAGATCAACATTTAAATGCCTTTTATTCAGGTTTTGAAACCAGGTTTTAGAATGCTTTGATTATGGAAATACCGCAGTAGGCAGTGAATTCATATGGTCATATTGAAAAAAAAAATGTCACATTACAATAGGAACTGATCGTAATAAGCACTAACGAAGTTCTTAAAGTTTAGAAACGGATGCCAGCAATTTTGACTTTAAAAAGTCAAACCTGTTATTTGTCCGACTTATAGAATATCGTGAGGAAGTTTTTCATTGCTTTTTCTAGTGTGAAAAAGTTTCATCGCTGTTTCCAATCTCCAGGGGAAAAAATAAATAACGATACTAACAGAGGAAATTTAAGGTTAAACCAGATAAGATTGATTCCAATTGTTGAAAATTTGATATTGTAGAGCTAGAGATTCATCTCTCCTACAAAAATCATTTGCTTGTTGTTTAGTTAGTTTATTTAGTAGTTTTATTTATTAATTGACTTTTAATTTAATTAATTCACGCGTGTTTTTTAAATTTTAAACACTATACTTCATTACAATTAGAAATTTAATTCTTTTAAAATATGAGTAGTAGTACCAACTGTCAAAAAGACATTTATGTTGATAACTTTGCAAAAATTCAGTATTAATTAAGCAGGGGTCCACCCGAAACCTAAAAGCGGGGCAAGGGGTCTACGAGACAAAAGTTTGGGAGCCTCTGCTTTACATTATGTGGAAACTGAAAATATACTTAATGCTGCAGGATGTAAATAGCGCAATATTTTCTTCTCTGCATAAAGTTGAAAAAGAATTCTTTCAAATAAGGGAATCAAAAAAGATTTTCAAACATATATCAGCCAATATTTTAAAACTTTCAATTAACTGGTGTGTATAATTATTCACTAATAGTACTTTCAGCTGTTGAATAAAAAGCGTGTAATTTCTAACCGAGGATACTTTTTGTGCCGTTGCTTTTGTTGTTATAAAATTTCAAAAAGGTAAGTGCAAAAAATATGCAGTTTGTTTGGACATCCGTATAACGAATAACCCCAATTTAACGATCAGAATGCTCGGTCCCGATGAATTCGTTAAATTGATGCCCGACTGTATAACAAAAAAAGAATGTTATAGAAAGGAAAGAGAAACCTGCCTTCTCATTCTTAAATTCAAAATGATTTAAAAGAAAAAATTAATCTTCAAATTACTAGTACACGCGCTGTTCTGATAGTGAGTCAATTCTCTTCCTCAACACAACCGGGTATTGTGTGGAAGAGCCTATTCTTAGAGAGTCTGGCCTTCACTCGGTGAGGAGTTGGTGACAGTATCGTACCGGATTTCACTCGTACAAAACATGCTTTTTTACAACATGCTGTGCTCCAGTTGGATTAAATAGCTAGCCAACTCATAAACATCTATGTTACGGCCGTAATCCGATATGCAACAGAGAGTTCGAAAAATAGTTATAACTACTTTAAGAAAAGAAGCCTTAAAGAAACACAAGACCATCACATCTTCAAAAAAAATCCCACACAAGCACTCTTTTTAAAATTAATTGTAAAGGAGGGAAATGTACGTGTGCATATGCTAAGTACATGTTAATTCTTCTGAACGTGCTACAGCAAAAAGCACCAAAATGTTCCCATATCGAGAGAAAAAAATTATAGCCTATTATATCTAACTATCCGATTACAATCGATAGCTTATCTGTGTCGCACCTTTGAAGCAGCACGAAAACTATTGACTGATCTCGTCATTTTGAATCTTTATCGTGATGAAGATGGCATTTGATATGGCATTCACTCTCCGAGCTTCAACACCATGCGAATCTGAAGACTTTGACGCTAGGCAGTTTTAATGTGATACACAAGACGGTAAGAATCAAGGGAAGAAGCAAGCAGCTGCATTTCTAAAGAAATGCAGTTACTTGATTCACGAGGTGGTGGGTGCCCTTGAGCGAAATCGTTCAGACGTGCTGTATCGGTGCTATCTAGGGATAGTCAGAGACACCTGTTCATTAGAGCATAAATTTTTTTCCATTTGGAGAGAGGTCTGGCGATCACGCCAACCAGAAAAACATCGAAGAGCACTGATACAAGCAGTAGAAAAGTGTGAATAACCGGGCCTTGCATATGGGGCTGTTATACTGTTGAAATTTAAACCCAGGGGTAGTGTAGAATCGTATTGACGATCCACCGTGCTGTAAGAACATCCCAGAGGATAACTAATGGGATTCGGCTATAAAATGAAATTGAGTCTCGTACTTTAACTCCTGGTTGTAAAGCTGAGTGTGGTGTAAGAGTTAGACGAGTTCCCCCCTATTGTTCTAGATGTCTTCAGATAATTTTACATTAGTCATCGGTACTCATTTCAAAGCGGGACTCATCGTGGTAAACAAGGACGTCTTAAGGGATGGGCCAACAGGGCCCGGGCCTCGACCACAAAGGGGGCCTCGTCTCGTTTACGAATTGTGGCCTTAATAAGATCATGATTTGAATAATTTCTACTGTGAAATGTTATTACTGGTTGTATTCTTCGAATAACTAGGAATTTCGGATGATTTGTCAACTGGTTGCTTGTGATGACCATCACCCACGTCAGGCCAAGTCCTACCACCATACACCATCATTACTCATCAGTCAAATGTCGAGACGGTTTGCACCGTTATACAGCAATGTACTTTTATTTGTTTCGGATTATTGTTTGCACGAGTATTTGACAACGTATGCTATGTACTGTCTACTTTTAAGGGTCATAGTTGGGGCCTACATTTATGTAAGGTCCCAAGATCTACTTTTGCGAAGGGGCCCAGGGCCTCAAGAAGTCTTAAGACGTCCTTGGTGGTAAACAATGCTACTCCAGAGCTGTGTATAACGGTATGGGGCAGTCGGTGCAATGGCCTTCACAGCCCCAGCTCACTGAATTGCATAATAATGATGGCTTCAGCATTGAGTGTCATGATCATATGTCAAATTGTTAATATAGATTCATCTCAGAGACCATGAGCCCCAATAAGACGATTATTGTCGATTGAAATATTTTCTTGAAGCTCTGTATAGATTATGTTTCCTCCATTCCTGGCAATACCATCGAATGGTTGTATCGCTTCAACCCAAATATCAAGAAATCTTGCGATAATACCAACCTGCTTCCGTTAGTCATAAAGTATGTCACCTCTCAAAGGGTAACATCTGTTTGTACTGTTCACCAAACCGTCTGCGAGGTATTGGTCCACGTGGACAGATAAAACCTCATTCGCATGGAAGTTATGATTTAGCAGAATGTCTTCTGTTTTCTTGACCCTTTGGATAGCATTTTAAAATAATCTAACACTCCAGCTAGTCAGTCATAAATCACTAAAAATTAATTTCGCCTCATTCGAATAACTCCTTCTTGGTGCATTGTTTGTCTTTTACGCTACAAGTGTATTTCGCAAGTTTATAAATTAAGTTTCAGATCTATTCAGAGAACGCTAGTCACAAGGATCGAGAATATAACCATATTATAATGTCAGGATTTATTTATTTATATTTTCCATACATTAAAATCCTCAAATTCTGATCGACATTGGACAGACCTTGAACCCCAGTACCAAATCATTAGTATTAATAATGATAAGTACACATCATTCTGTAACATCATTTACAAATTTTTGCTATTCTTCAAATATTTTGGTTGTTCTTGAGAGATCCAATTTATTAAAAAATCTCGCATAATTCCTTCATTTTGAGTATATCTCATGAAGCCATGAATGAAGATTAAATGCGAGTAAATTGTTAAGATTGTTTAAACACTGATTGCATCAGTACAATGGAGTGGCTTATTTCCACGCCCCTTCGTTATTCAACGAAACAAAGTAACCGATCTGTTAAATGAATCCAATTAATAACTAAAGATGATACACGAGTTGTCAACCATCTCATCTCTTTTTTCCCACTCATTTCTTTCCCCTACAACCATCGATTGACTCCGAAGGCCTCACCTCAGCCAATGTGTCCTTCATTCCCAGAGTATCAGTAGTGAGCTTCTGGTTACAGACATAGGATTACAAAACACACTGTAATTAAGATAACTTGTTCTAATTGGAATAACTAGACAATTAGCTCATCAGGATTTATTGAATATCAATGCACAAGATTGTTCCTTAGAGGAAAAAGGGAAAAAAGACAACTCTCCAAACTAAAAAGACAACTTATTTAAAGTATCCCACAATAAAGTTCAAAAAGGCATCTCTGAAATGTACTTTTATTTAGTATTACCACGTAATTTACAGTAATTCTCTGAAGTAAAACTCTCTTTGCTAAGCTTAAGAAATCACATTAACAATAATATAGAACTAACAAAATTTTAGTCGATGACAAGTTTGCAACACAGTTAAAAGTTTCAAATTTAAAAAATAAAATCCGTATTTTAAAAAAATTGGGGGTTGAAAGTCCTTAATAATGTAGACAGTTATCAACAGTTATCATACGTTACAAACACATTTCCTGGCAAATTTTTATCACCTCTCCGATATTGATTTTAAATAAAAAAAAACACAGTGTTCTTCTGGTGCTGTTGGAGATTTAACCCTAATCTTTTCATTGTATCTGCATCATAAATTTTCACCTTACAAAAGCAGGAATCAATAACAGAGAACAGTGCATTTAGAAATTATATGTGAATTATAGGAAGCTCCCTGTATAGACTCAGACTCCATATCAAAACTGATTTCTATAACAATCTTAATCAAATTATTCTAATAATGGAACATACCAAAAATATTCCACATCTAAGTTTAACAGAATCACTTCATATTATGTATATGTCTTACTCTCTTTTCTTTGTATCTTGCTATTAATTCTAATTTATGACACTAGTCTTTTAAATATTGAGTCAGCGTGTAGATTTCACGCTTCTTTTTCATTAAAAAAATTTATTTTGTTGTATATTAACCGGAAAATAAGAAATTCCAAAAATCTCTTCACCCACCGGCATTTTTAGGCATCAATAAGTAATCTAACGAAAAGCGGGAAAATCTGTATCGAAAAGTGCAATACAATACACATTAACCAATAGGAAACCAGCGCCTCACCTTATCGTTACGTATGGATATAAGGTAGAAAGTTTTAACATATCGATAGAGTAATTGTTGCCGCGCCCTTCCCGAAGGGAAGGAATGAAAGTTGCCAGAGCCTGAGACAGGTTCGACTTCTACAAGATAGATGGTGACACCACCTAACTCAACCTCCACAATTTAGGTATGGAACTGGAGAGGGGGGAATATGCTCCAGCCCCTGCACCCGTGGTTTCTGCTGCGACCACCCACAAGACTTTCGGACCCACTGATTTAACTAGCACGTACTCCGTGTATACTCGGAGGGTGTTTGGTGGAATCAGTCTGGCCTTTCAGTCTGGAGTTCGATGCTCTACCACTAGACTACCCTCGGCCCTTTAGGTAATTGGATACCAATATGTATCCAATTCTATGAGAAAAATACGGTATAAGGGTAAAGCGAAAAGTTCTTTAATGTCTTTGGTTCTGCGAAGGAGAATGGATTGTGGAGACAACGACGTAAGTTTATTGCATAAGCTATTTAAAGAAACAGATGTCATTAAATCCATCAAGATTGTTCGTTTGATACCGTATGAACCCATCATCCTTGGCGTTCAAAATTTTTAATTACAAACCTATTGGAACTTGAGCTAGGGGTAAGGCAAAACTGAAATGGGCTGATTGTCGAAAAGGTTGATTTTAAAGTCTAGCGATTAACTGAAAAACTGTTGATAAGCGGACGTCGGAATGGAAGAGGGTTCTTGAGAAAGCTTTGGCCCACCCGGGGCTGTTGTGTCAATGGAAGGGGGGAAAGTGAAGGTGTCATAAGGCTACCCTCATTGAAACAGTTCTAAATATATTTCAAGAAAGTGGTTGCTAGACATTATACTATAGTTACCCATAGTAGACAATGGTAAAATAAGTTGATGCAACAGAAAACGATCAAAATGATAAGACCTGGATTTAGGTGAGAAACCCGGTGACAAAAGATATAGATACCAGTCGTTGATAAAAAAGAGCAAGCCTTGAAAACTTTCAGAAGATCGTCCACAGGCCAATGGAAATGAAAATCATTTCCGTTAAGCCATAAAATGCAATAGTTGGGGGGAAAGGAATCTTGCTGCAAAAACAAGAATTTATAGCAGATCTCACTCTTTCCAAACTTCCATAGTACGTACGCCCTGCGGGGAACTTGGATTGGGTCATGTGATTATACCTAACTATTCTTTTACACGATAGATACATTCCTTGAAAAATTGTGTAAAATATCGAAAGAGAGAAAATTGTAGAGTAGAAGGAAAAAAGTGTTCAACGTAATCCAAAAATTGTGTAAAATGAAATAAAGAATGTTATTAAATTCGATGTTTTACTTATTAAGATCACTCTTCAAATTAATGCATAATCTTAGTGTTGAAGCGGTTATTGCTGGCTGTTAAACCTTGGTCAAATGATAAGAATGACACCTGGCCTAGGAAGCCATTCCGTAAACTTCCACAACACGCCAACTTAAATACATTCAGCCTCATCAGATTTAACGAGCATATTCCCCAGTACACGTTGGGTCTTCAGTGGCATCAAGACTCGAACCTATGTCTCGAAATAAACAATGCAGACCACGCGTACACACGCCCCTAACCAAGTTACTGTGGTCAATGTTGCGAAGAAAAGCGTACTTACTTCTGAGGGTGATTCTTACGCAAAAATACATCGACTTCTGTGTCTTCCGGGATCAACCTGTTTTCATAAAAGACCTCGTGTCTGTACTTCGGAAGAAACGCTCTGCTTCTGCTCCCCGGGGGTCCCTTGGACTGCTCGTAACCACTGGTCAGTAGGTACTGAGATAGAAGAATCAAGTGCAAGAACAGTATGGCCATTGTTCCACTCACTGAAAAATACAAAGATAATCTTCTGAACAAAAACTTTTAAATTTAAGTTAAACATTTGATTTTTGTCATACAAAAACATTTTATGTTTAAAAAAAAGCAAATAAATTCTGTGATAGATACGCTTCAGCATTAAAAAAATTATGACAACTGACCATTCGTATAGATTCATGATACCGTATTTATTCGAATCTAAGCCGCACTATTTTTCCAGTGTTAATGCTACTGAAAATCGGAAGCAGCTTAGAATAACATTTGATGGATGAGAAAAATTGAGCTTTCACCCCTTTTAAAAAGAAAAAGTAAATCGTCCATTCTGTCCACTTGCTTCGATGACTTATCCCATTCTGCAGTTTAACTCCAGTGTTCAGTCTATCCTAAACATCGTTGTTTTGGGATTTTTTTTTGCATGCGGCTTTCTTTTAATCACCTAAACATCAAAGCTATCGATAGCAGCGTCAAGACGAGTTCTCTGTCAGTGAATGAGTGAGTGAATATTAACGTCGCACTGTTCAGCTACACGAAGGCTTTTGGCGACGGACCTCGCAATTATGAACCATGGTCAAGTGACGCGAACGACACCTGAGCTGGCACCCCCCTCTCCTAACTGCCACACCAACGGGAGAACGTTTGAGCTCTCGACAGATTTAACGTGCATCGCTCCCCTACATGCCGGGTCTTCAGTGGTACTGGGCTCGAACTCATGACACAGCCACCTTGACCACTTGGCTACTGTGGCCAAGACGAGTTCACTATGACGCAAGTATGAAAAAGGAAGTAATTTCATAAGCAGAAAAAAAACATAGCAGCGGCCTCTGAACATTTGTCACGGTTGAAATAAATATACGTCAATGGCGTAGAAATGTTTACCGGTCCGCGGCGATGAAAAGTTTGAGGAGCACTGCATTAAATGTATCAGAACGTTTCATTAATAACGATTTTTTTTCAACATTTTTTTAAACGTAATTTGGAGGTTTGAAGAAGGTTAAAAGAATGCCAACTCCTTCCTGTCATGAAGACGATAACTGATTTACTTCACTTGGAATATTCGTAACATTTCTTCAGTGCATTTTTCAGAAGAAATTCTTTTTTATCTGTTCAAAGAATTCAGTTAAAGCGTTTTTTAAAATTCTTTTCATCAGGTTCAAAAAAAAAAGTTAATACGTTATTCAATATTGTGTTCACCCATTGCCTTTGTGTTGGTTCAAAATGTGACATTAATTAACATTGATTTGTTTAGTGTTAGCATCAATCAACTCAATAATTCTTTCTTAGTTCATTTGGATATCTGGAAAAATTACCCTCTATGCGTAGATGCGGTGGGTTTTTTTTTCAGTAGATGACTTTTACAGAAATTAGAATCTCCCCTGCTTATAGAAAACATAGTTGTGACCATTTAAAAAGAAACCAACTTTAAAACAAATGTATGCGCAAAAAATAGACCCCTCGATGATAAATAAGCCAAAAATTATTGAAATACATTTATCTGCTTTCATTTAAAGTTTTAAAATTTTAAACGAGAGCTATATGAGAGTCAACTTCTTTTCTGTCAATAATATTGGGAAAAAAATGTTTTTAATTCTTCAAGTATTTCATACAAAATTATATTCTGTCAAATAAAGGGGACCGACGCACGTTTTGTCTGTCGAAACTCTAAGTCCTCCCTTTGACGTGGTGTGGTAGTTAGGAGAAAAGTTGTCTCAGCTCGGGTATCATCCTAGTTACTAGACCGATGTTCAAAATTACGACTTCGATTGCCCTCGTGTTGTTTCATAGAACGAAGTTAATACACTAACTCAATCCCATCCAAAAGTCTTTGTTTTTACCTAAAATTAAACACTTATCACTTTGCTAGAGAAAGCAGCTACACTTATAGAGCTTTAATACTACTGAAGAACAGGATCAAAATTTTAGAACATTTAATGTGCCTCAGACTTTTGCTAGGCTTAAAATAAAAAATGTTCCCAAGTTAGATTTTGACGACGAATATGAAGTGAAAAACAATTTTAAACAAGAAAAATTGTCCGAAATTCGTTCAATCCCACACCACTTTGCCGTCAGATATCAGAGTTGATCCCCTTTCACGCCATCACTTTCCTTTTTATCACCGCGACTGCATTTTCTCAAACCATCCGGAAGCACGCGTAGAAGTCGGGGGAAATTTGTCGCTGTGACATTTACACCAGTCGCCCTAAACAAAGCAGAGATGGGGAAAAAAATAATTATAAAAATAAGCTCTTAACACACGACCTCTGTGACTTGTGGTATAATTTTAACCCTTCTCTTTTTTTTTGCTCTTCGTGTTTTTGCGTTCTTTTTTAAACGCACGCCAATCCGTCTGACAAAATCCTTTCAATCCATTTATTCTATACATTAGACAAGGGCGATAAGTAGCCAGATACGAGAAGTCTACGGTAGGTTTGCCCGAATGTTTTTTTTTTTTCTTTCTTTTTGACTCGTCCGTCTTAGGTTTTTTTTGTATGGAAACTGTCACTGGATAAGATAAAATATCGGTAATGTTTGTAAACGGGAATCAGCAAACATTGCGGGCATTTCCTCGCTAATTGACGAACGTTCGAAAATGCGACCACCTTTCTTGATTTTTATCTTCCAGATAATAGGAGATACGCACCTAATTAGTGCGGCCTTCAATGACCGAGTAAATTAAGACTATATTTAGCAACGCGTAAGAATTTTGCTTTTTTTTTAGCTTATAATCGATGTGGAATAAAATAAAACGAAATTCAGAAAAATAAAAATAAATAGAAAATTTCAAATGAAACATTTAGCAAACGGTTAAAAATTCTTCATTTGTTAATGTCACCGAAAACACGTCTTGTAGAGCAGCTGAGTAACAAAGTCGGAGGTGTACACTGGGTTCCCTCGGTTCAGCACTTGGAGGAACAGAAAATGTCTTAAGAATCGTTTTGTGATGTTTTCATAACTTTAAAACTGCATATAAAAATATACGGAAAAAAATATATCAAAATATTTCTGAAACTTTTTGTCTAAAACCGGGGTAGGCATTACGTCGATCGCGATCGACCTGTAGACCGCCAAGACAATTAAGAGTGACCGCCTAAAGATTACCCGTTAGTATTTGTATACAAAAATATTAAAGATTGGCTGACAAAACGCAGACTAAGTCTTCTACTGACTATAATTACGAGAACTAACTTTAAAAAAATAAAACATTTTCATTTTATGTGTTTTAAATTGTTTGATAATAAATGCATCATTAGATATTATTGTATTTGTGGCTATTATTATTACGTTTGTATTTTGCGTTTTGCTTTAAAAGCCGTTTCAAAAAAGTGAGTTTCTCATTTTACTTATGTAGGTGAGGACATATTCCGTATTTATTATTGAGTTATAATAAGTATTATTGACTTTTTCCTTACCTCACCACACCTACGACCCTGGGCAGTGAGCGCACTCGTGAATTTTTCAAAGGGGGCGCGGGGCAGTGGCCCAGGGTCAAATGTCTACAATTCTCATATCCTACCCCAATACGCTGCCAAACATTTTTTTTTTTTTCATTTTGTAGATTGTCGGGAACAAAGAACAGTGAGAAATAAATTATTGAATAAATCATTAGCATTAATTAATAAAAAATAATTAATAACAAATACTTGAATCTTACGTACTCTATACATGGGATTATAATCGATCGAAAAAAATCATGAGCTATGGAGGAGGGTCCAGACCTGTGGACCCTCCCTCTCCCTTTGTGTTTCATTGTTATTGGGAGGACCGCACCTTGGAAAAGTCTGTCCACCCCTGGTCTAAACCTTTCATACACAAGTTTAAATGATTCCGAGGGAGAAAAAACAAAAACAAGTCTTATTTTTACAGCATTTTTTTTTAAAGTATTATATTGAGATACTTTTTTTCTGTGCAATTGGAATGCATTCAATATTTAAGGAAAAAAGTTCGCTAGTTAAAAAATTAACCGAATTCTGAGAAACGATATTGCATTAAGAAAAAGAACTTTCTGTGCTTTTATCAGTTTTAACTCTTTCGAGGGCCATTTCTTTCTGTTTTTAATTTCTCGCAGCATTTTATGTTTTATTAACAATTAAAAAATAGCATTTAAGGAAATATATTTTATTTTGTTGAATTTTACTTTTGCATTTAAATTTTAGGGGTGGGAAGAATAAGACCCTTCACCGTCATGAAAGAAATTATATTTAATGGCAATTATATATTTGCCATGAAAAGATGAAAAGCATATTACAATGCACAAGGGGACATCACATTCTGCACACATGTAGCGGGTCCTCATTTCTTGTCCCTTTCTGCTACATTTCCTACATTGTCTATAGTTGAAAATCATCTTTTGTATACGATTTCACACACTGGCTAAGCGCACATTATCCAGAACCACACACTTTTTTGCTCGGAAGCTAGCAGGACATTCTTTCCTTTTTCTTGAGGAATATCCGTCTATTAGCTGACGAGCTAATACTATACGTAATGTTAGCTGATCTAAACTTCTGTTGCTTTTGTTCACTTGCCACAGCATGAAACTATCTATGATGGCAAGGTCAATAAGAAATTAAAAGATACTATTTCACCATTTAACCGATCTTATTTAGTACCTTTCTTCTCTTTGATGGAAGCAATCAATGCCCCCCATGACATCGTTATATACGACGACAGCTTTCGGACATGGTACTTCTTTAGTACCATCTTTTTTTTTTGGCCGATTTACAGATGTCATAATCGCTGGATTATGTGCAGCAGCACAAAACTGAAGCGGGAATTAGTCTTCCCATCGTTATAATAACAAGATCAATCTATTGTAATGGGTTTTGCACTTCTCACAGGTGTATTTTGTAAGAACATGTATATGGGAAGTAATCTATTCCCAAAAACCACGATGGGGTTAAGGTTAGAGTTCTCACGTAAATGACCGCACACAAAAAAAGATTTATAAGCCGAGAGATATTTGTTACATTATGCTACATTTTTACCTTTAATCAGGATTAAGAAGAGATTCATCTATGGGATCGGTTGCCAACTCTCATTGTTTCTCTGCCCACTCTTACTTAAACCCAAAACAGCCATAAATCATAAAAGTAGTTCAAACAAAAAAACTCTTTTTTACAAACGCTCTAATATCTCAAAGCACATCACACATCAGTGCATCTAGTGTTACCATGATTTCTTCCTAGAAACACGAAATAAAAATATGTATATTAAAATCTCAGAAACAATGAAACAAATGTTCTCTTTGTCGAAATCGTTCCTGCTTAAGAATGCAAATCCGCAAACATCGCGGTTAAAGTCGTGGTGGCTCGAAATTTCCCAGCGGGGTCACGGTTACCTAGACCGAAACGAGAATGATACCCGAGAGAAAAAAAACATTCGAACGTTTTATTGTTTTCGTGACGTCATCCTTACACACCCCTGAAGAAAACTGGGTCAACCCCGTTATATTGACCGCGTTTTGAAATGGCAATTACTTTTACTTTTGATTAATAGTTGGAAATAATATAATTAGTCGCTTATATACAAACAGAAATGCGTCGTTGTTTGTCGCAGTGTTGATTTTTCGAACGTTTTACGATGACCTGTTGTTCAGACGGGGGGGGGGCACGCCCTGGACAAAAGAGTAATGAATTGCCCTTTTATGCTGCCGACTGTGATTAATGATTGGACGAGCGAACCGGTCATTTGCGGAGAATGAGGCACGTATCTCTCTTATCTCCTCTCATCTACCCGTGTTAATGAGTTTTAAGTGGATGGAGATAAAAATTGTAACTTTTTGCATCTCGTTACCGGTTTACAATCGATTTCCCCTTCCATATCCCCCCTTCACGAATAATTCAGTGCTGCTCTAATAGTGATCTATTGGGGTAAATACCTTTGAATTAAAAAGCAATATTTAATTATAAGGTTTCGTAAGTGTGCTATACAGAAAAGTATATTTATAAGTTGTTTCTAATGCCATCTCTCTGACGGTGTTAAATCTTAGAAATTAATCGCGGCATACGGATAAGATGTACGCCTGTCGCTAGCCGTACATTTGAGCACCATATAGGTGACGGTACGATTTGTCTCGGTTCGACACCAATTTTGAGGGAGAACACTTTGGAGGTAGTCATGGACCTCCCACCTCCCTTCCACAAACCTCACGAGAGGACTTGCGGCTCGACGGATATTTAGAGTTTCTTACCCCATGCCGCAAAGGCTCTATACATTGGCAAACATCCATGCCTTTACAGGGATTCGAACCCAGGCCCTACGGCCCGGCAGTCAGCTTCACTAACCATTACACCGGCTGCGCGATCATACTTATAAAAGACATAAAACTGTATACATTACTGAAAATAAAAGATCGAATTCCATTGATTCGAAAAAGATCAATTCTTCATTCACGAGGAGCAATAATGTAAAATATATATACAAGGAATACATGTGTATGTTAATGAAAAGAGATCCACACATTAGAGAATGTTGAGTCAAGGAGCTTGAAATTATTTTCTGTGACTAAAACTAGAGACATCCTAATTCTGAACTTCGATTAAGTGACGAAAACACCTGAGTTAGCAATACACTTTTCAAACTTGTACAACATGAGAACACAAGAATTTTGAGCATCGAAAAATTTAACGTGTAAAAGTCCCTCTACAAGAAGGGTTGAGAGAAGGACGAGAGCTAGAAATGAAAATTAATTCAAACATCAAAATTTTAGCAACGAGTGCCGCTACTAGATGCCACCACCGAAATGGCTGTCTTACTTAGGGTACTTGATGTTTCTGCAAAGACTTGTGTGCCAAAATGCAGCCTGTCTGAAAAAAAAGAAAACCCCACATTTACACACATATATGAGGAGAGAAATAATTTAAACAAATATACTAAAAATAAATATTTGTCACTACTTATTGTTAAGCTCATTTGCTAACAGCGAGATGAATCGAAATTGCTGTCGGACAATAAACAGGAAAAATATAACTAACTTTGATTTCAAATTAAAGAATATATGTTTTCTCGTTGATTTTCTTAGCTTGGCCTGAAAAAGAGACATGCCATTGATTTACACAATCACATATGTAAATATTTTTTTTTTCAAAAAGGAGTGCTGAATCTCAAAAAATTGAAATAAAGAGAGAGAGAGAGCTCCCCAATCCCTCATAACTTTTTTTAGTATACAAAAACGTAAATAAAACGATAGTTGTTATTTATTTGAAAATTAAAAGTTTACATCAAAAGGGCTTGGACGGCTGTAAGCTGTTTAAACATCAATTTTAAAAAAAGAATGCAAAAAAGGCATATTTCGCAAACGCCACATATCTTCAAACATATATCACACAAGAAAACTTATCTTCTGCTTTTACGCTCGCCTTTTTGTGCGCATTCCTTATGTGGTACATAAAAAAAGTCCATGAAATGTGTATATATATATTGAATAAAAATAAATGTAATTTTGTATGCATTTTGTTTATACCTACAGTGCTTCAACATTGTAACAAATATATATATATAAAGACTGCTTTCTAGCACAATCTATACTAATTCTTAAAGAACTAAAATTCAGAAATGATCTTGTACGCCGCGACATACACAAACGCCAAATAGCCGTCGTCATAAAAGCTGATCATTAAATACATTTCATCGAAAAAAACTTATGAATGAGTGCAAGGTAGCGTGACCAAGAGATTTCGAACCGGAAAAATTGCTAATAGTTTTTATACCCACCTTTTGGAAGAAAAAAATTCGTGTATCTGATACTTGGTGAAAGCAAATAAAGCACTTAAAAATGATCCTGTGTGTAAATTGATATTTTCTTCATTTGGAACTCCAATGTTTAGAAAAACCTTGTGAGGTTTGGATTTACATATTTTCAACGTGGAATTTTTTCATGTGGTCCCCATTTGCCATACAATTTTTTTGATGTGTTGCGAACGACATATTTGAAAGCTACTTATGAAATTTAAAGACATTCTTAAGGAAAGGACCTACAGGATTTTTCAAAGGAAAGAGAGAGAGAGAAGAAAATAAATGTTAGGGACTATTTAAAGGAAATTCTATCCGAGACACAAAAACAATACTAAAGTTGACATGCATTTCCTATACTTTAACCTTTAATAACTCTAGTGAATATCATTAGATTGTTAAATATTTTTGTCGTAAAAAAGGCCTTGAAATAATCCAACAGTACCTCATAACAAAACAGACAGCTGGCAAGTTGCCCAAATTAGAGAATGAACTGGAAGGATGTAAGGTGAACATTTATTTATAGATAAGAAAAATCATTGAAAAAGATAAAAAAAAAAAATTTATCAGCAGGTCGGGAAAAATTACAAAAAAATTCTACTTTAAAAAGAGATATGGATTAAAAATCATACTGGGACATATTTTCGCTCAGACAAACACTGGAGGAAAAAAAATGAAAAATACAAAAGTTAGCAGATTTTTTGTTCTTTATTTTGAAAATAATTTTCCTAAGTATCCACTATCTTGCAAAACATTTTCCCCAAGTCACGGATTCAACGAACTTGAGCGTTTCCTTCCCTTGTTGTATATTTTTTTTTTCGTAAACTTTTCAAAAAATTTTAATCTGATATATTTCGGGAAAGAGAAAAAAAATATTGCATATATTCTACAGAATAAAAGCAACAGTATTATTAAAACCTTTAATAATTTAAATATCCACTTGAAACAACAGTAAAATCAAATCATATATAAGCTCACTTTTTCTAGAAAATGTTTCTAGTTTGCATTAATTTAAAAATAAAAGTCTTTGTAATGTACATATTTTCAAATCCCGAAGGTCACTTGATTTTATCTCATCATTTGTTGTAAGAAAAACACTTAAAATTTCTTTAAAGGGAAAAAAATGTAATTTCTTCGAACGATAAGAGGGCGACAGCACAGATTTTTCCACACTCTCAAATCCCCAAGTACAAGCAAATATATTAAAAAGCGAAAAAAACGGCGTTTCCAAATTTTCAGCCTAACGACATTCTTAAATGGAATTGAAAGAAAATAAACGATGCGAATCTCATTTCCTATTGTGAAAATATCACCAACACACATACTAAGAAGATCTAATTTATAGCAAATTTTAAATTTAATTTTCTAATTCGCGAATGATAGCAACTGGCATTTGCTTTTTTTATTTTTATTAAGTTAATTATTATTCTGTTCGTTTCAAATTAATTTATTATTCTTTAAATGTCAGTGAAATAATTATTGACGTCTTAAAAAGAGCTATTTTGTTTTTTTAGTCCCTCTTGTGAACTCATTACGAAATCTAGAACTCCTCTTTCCAAAGTTAAGCAATTCATACATTTATAATCCTAATAATATTATAAACACGGATGTACTCTTTCACGCAAAAACACAACTGAATGGATTTTTAATGAAAGCTTAAAATAATATAGCTTATTATAGCAGAATAATAATATAGCAGAATAACACATAGGCTATAGTTTATAAAGATATTGTGTGAAGTGTCCAAAATATAACGATAAATGTCAAGTAAGAGTAGGAAAAAAAATCCACCATCTGCAAGCTATTTTGGCGTACACTGCAAAAACCGTTAGAGTTACATGTATATAATCACGTATACAAAAACGCCTGAGACAGCATATATCTGTCTTGAATGTGGAAGCCATTATCGCCAAAATAATGAACCATAAATACAATAAAAATTAATAATTTTTTCAATGCATGTTTTTTTATGATTTTATTATTAACCGATCACTATAAAAATTGGCAAATATATGTATTCTTTTTTGGAATAGGTTTTTGTGCAGTCCTTTTTGTTGTAGTTCCCCACCAGGTGGCGCTATAGCATATCAACTTCTGCACCATTCAATCCATCGCCAAGTTGCTAACACGGTCACTAAAAATAATGCTAACTTAGCTCTATCACCAACATTTCGTTATGTTTCCATTGCGATTAAAATGTAAGGAAAGGCGTTGCTTGCGAATATTACAATTTTAACATAAAATAAATATAACAGAAAGTAGTACTAACGTATTGCACATCCAGATATAAATTATTTACACTATTTTAAGCGTTCATTACACAAAATTTGTAACAATGTGTTACTTTTGCTGAGCAGAGATCAGCTTAGGAAGATGTTTTCAAAAACCGACCCACAAGAGAGTTACGGGGCGTCATAGATAAAAAAAAATCCTTTTTATCAGCTGTTAGATCTACAGGCTTAAAATTTAACAAATATGGTTTTGGTCTCAGCTAAGAAAAGCAAAAAAACTTTTTTTGTTTTATTTGCAATTTGCGTAAAATTAACTCAATAAACTTCTTTATCCTTCACAATCTGTATTGTTTAATTTTTCAATTCACCCATGCGAAGAATGGGTATATCAGCAAGTTTATAATAATGCTTAAGAGTACAGCATTAGATCTTAGTATAATTAAGGCCACACAAATAATCACAATTCTATTATCAAAAGACATAAAAACGTGAAAATAATCATGACGTTTGAGAAAACTAATGATAGCGTGAGAGTTAGAAAATTAAATATTTGGTTTATTTACGTCACAGCTATTAATTACAGTACACATTGAATTGCATTAAAATTATTCATAATTTTGAGTATTTCATTAGTGTTCAGAATATGTTACTTGTGAGTGAAGAGGCAACACAACCGTTCAATTTGGTGTTTTTCAACGGACTCTTTTTTTTTTTCCACTTCAAGGTCTTGGGATGGGGCGGTTTCTTTCTGACGCCTCGAAATACACTCGGAGTTTCCGGTTCATAGATGTCCGGCCATTAGGTTTTCTCTCGGCCATAGGTTGCCGGGGCGATGTCAGATGACGAGATCCCGCAATATTTAGAGATGCACGTGTGCATAGGAACTGTGCTACCCTTTCCACAAAAAGAAGCCAATTTTTCAGCTGTGGGAAGCGAGAACGTCACAATAATCTATTCTAGAAAGTCACCTTGGTTTCTATTTTCGAATGTTTTATTTGGATAACTAATTTAACTAACTTGTTCATCAAAAAATTAAGAAAATAAAAGTAGAAAAATACTTGCTTATTTTTAAACAGTACTCTATGACCTATCCACTCCAGAAGTAATATTTCGCGAAAACTAAATTTAAATACATTAACACAATCTTCCATTGATTCGGAGCAAGAAATTTTTAAAACAAAAATTGAAATGATGCACACACTGAAAGGATCTGCCAACTTTTTATATTGCTAGTAAATGTCGAATGAAACATTTCTGTCTCGATACGCCTTGGAAGCAATAATTCACGAGAGACTCGGAAACATTTATTGGGCGAGAGAAAATAAGAGGGGGAAGGAAACACTCAACAACATCCTAGATGAATGCTCGTCTCGCAAAAAGGAACGTTCCCATTTTTCAGAAAAAGAAGGAAATAAAAAAAGAACACGACTTGGGAAACGAATTTGTACCTCATAAACTCTTAAAACTTCTCGTTTTTCTGCGGGAAAATATTTTTACCGAAGTCAAATGTACGAAGAAAAACGCCACTTAATCCGGTAGAGAAAACTTCTAAAATGTATTACAGAATGTTGCAAGGTCCTTCTAAAAATAAAAAGTGAGATTTCCCTCTCCCCCCCCTTTTCCCGTCTTTCCACGCTATATCAATGAAGAGGGTAGGCTCGTAGGAAAGGGATGACGTGTTCATTCATGTTTTCTCGAACGAAGTGTGTGAGAAAAGGGTTGAGAGAGTTATTGGTGGACGAGAGAGAACCGTAACCATCAGATAAGAAAGGAATCCAAGCCCCCGAAAATAAAAATGAAAGCTTTTTTCCGGAAAAAGAAGAGAGCATTCCTGTCTGATTGCAACTCCTTCACCTTCAGCACCCAATAACTGTCGGCTAAAGATATCTTCAAAACTAGTTAAAAAAGGGAGCCTTGTTCTAAGAATAAATGTCCGTTACGGGTTTATGCATAATCACCTGCCACAGCCAGGAAATATTTTTCCGCAAATACGTTTTTCAAGTGTCAGTAACGAGACTCAAAATAGTTGCGCATAAGGCCTTCTTCAAAAGTAACCCCAGAGGAGAAGAATGGAAAAACAACTCGATGGCTCAATAACACTTTTTCGCGTCTATAAGACACAGGGAAAAGAAGTATAAAAACTATGAAGATGACACTCAAGACGCTTCTTTACTCTCAGAACTTTTACGTACCCGAGTCAACCGAATGGTCAGGGTCGAAACCTACACCGTGTAAAAGGGCTACACCAGGGGGTCGGTCGGCAACCTTTTAGCTTAGTGTCTAAGCCAATAAATATAATTCAACGTATGACACAGTAGAACACTTTTGAAACGATTCGATTTCCGCGATAATGCATACAGAGTTAGAGAACAGGAGTTTTAATATATGTTAATTTTGCATCATTTAAATATATTTCTTGAGATAAAAATAACAGCATAAAATATAACTATTACTTCAACAAAAATAAAAAAAATAAGATTGCGCATATATTATGTATTTTTAACATATTTATTAAAACAAGAAGACAACATAACATATAAGTATTTCCCTTCATTATAGTTAATTAAAAAATTTAATTTGAATCTAATGCTTGCACCGCTCTACTTTCCTATCTTAAAATCGTATAATTTGAGGTGACTTTCTTTTCACAATTCTGAGCATTCAAATTGTTAAACAATTACTTTGCGGACGTGAAAGATTTTTTAATTAAATGTATAGAACCAAAAGCAGAAAGCAGAATACATGTAATTTTCTCTCCCTTCAAACAATTAAATCTCTCCAGCAATGACATTCAATAATTTACAAAATAGATAACTCTAAAGATAAATTTGCACCTGTCAGATTTTCTCGAAATCTTATAAATTTCCATAACTTTGAAGATGTCTGTCATATAAAGTCCATTACAAATTCATCACCTTTAATCCATTCGAAAATTGACAAATTTGTTGAGTAGTGGTGCAGAGGGGCACTGAGAATTGCACCGCGAGCCACATGTGGCACGCGTGACATAAATTGCAGACCCCTGGGCTACACGTTACATCTGTAGAAGCTCAAACTCCTCCCGATAATGTGAGTTGGAAGCTCGGAGAGGGAGGTGCCAGATCAGGTGTCGTCCTCTTCACTTGGCAATGATTCAAAATCACGAAGTTTGTCGCCAGTAGTCCTCGCATTTGTTCGAAGTTTGGGTTTGGACAGGGTTAACGTGCATCAGCCCATATTTTAGCCCTCCCCCTTATCTTTAGTGACGTCAGGAGTCGAGAATGTCGGCTACGAGTTTAAGGCCAGGATCCCTAGGTTACAGCAACCACAACATAAAGGAAGGAATAAAGTGTGAATTTTTGAACGTGTATAAATTTAATCAAAAATGATCAAAACATGATAGATGTAAGTATCTTGGATAGTTCGAATGAAAGTGACTCCTATTGCAAACAGTTTCTCAATCCCTAGAGCGAGCTCATATATTGTAAATTAGACTTTCTTTATAAATACTTGTAGTAACACGCACAATTCCTTTCCTTCTGAAATCTCTGATTTCTAACGCTTGGTTGGATTTCATGCGAAAGATTTTTTTAGAACATCTTTCACATAGATTTTGTAGAATTTGAATCCGGTGGCATTAAAACCATTCCATACAGCAGAATATTATCTCCCCAACCAAAACCATGGTTCCAAAACTCAGTTCTGTGTAACCTGGCATTGCCTTTCCATAAACAGCATGAAGAGGAAATATTGAAAATCATCTCAAACGTCAAAACGGCAGGTCCCGCCGAAGATCCCCTGCGTAAAAGGACTGATGCACGTTTAGTTCGTTGAGGTTCAAAGACCTCACGTTGATGTGGTACAGAAGTTTGGAGAGTGGGGTGTCACAGCTCAGGGTTCAACCACGTCACTTGACCGAGGTTCAAAAATACGAGGACCGTTGCCCCATAGGAAAGACCCATTATCACGATATTATTTCATAAATGTACCGATTGGTACCGATTGTGAAACTTTTCGATTAAATGAAGATTTCCTATGTAATAGTTATCGACAGTATAAAAAAAAAAATTCAACTAAATGTCTTGAAACTTAGCATGTTTAGAAACGATGCGTTGTGGGCTTCATTTGATAGGACACAAGCTTTTTTCTGGAATTATACTTTAATCAGTGGCGTAACGGAAAATAATTGGGTCCCTCGCAAGGTCAGGTCTTGGGCCCCAAGCCAATATATATATATTTATATACTTGCTAGAAAAAGTCTGCGTTCATCTACTACTGCTTACAAAAACAACAAAAATTTAAAAACTAAATTTTGAAAACTATTTTAAAATTATATTTTATTTAGTTCATTCCAAGTATGAGAATAACACAAGTAAATTCCGTTTTTTTTCCCCATAGATTTTAAAATAAAAACAGGTTTATGGCGATACCAACAATAATTAAGTAGAAAAAGTCTGCGCTCTCTGTTTTAGTAGTAATTATAAAAATTATTTAAAAAGGATAATGAGTTATTTAATAGCTGCAGTGGCGTAACGGAAAATAATAAGGCCCACCCCCTCGCAAGGTCAGGTTTTGAGCCCCAAGCCAGATCTTACAAAGGATAACAAAATCAAACATAATGTACCGATACACATCACCTAAAAATATTTAAACGTTAAACTTATAACTGAATACAAAATTAACCTGAGTGAATAAACAAAGTAAATACCCTTTAACATTAGAGAGTATTTATGGTATTTATTAAAATGGAAAATCTCTCTAATAACAGTCGAAAGATAACCTGGTAACTTAAATAAAAACAATACATTAAAAAAGACACCAAAAACTGTAAAATAATTTTCGTTTTCAAATTCTTGCGAAAGAAAAAAGATATCGCTTACCTTATTCTTTGACTCCTTTTCTTTAAATATCCTTATCAGCTGAAGTGTCCGAAATTGTGTTTTTTCTAGTGAATTAATTTTCATTTCCATGATTTGTTAATCAGGTTCACTAGCATTACAATTAACAGTACTTACACAAGATTATTCATTTGCAGATATTAAAAATTTATCCAATTTTGCACATTTACTATGTGTATTATACTCCTTTTCCTTTCGAATTTTTCGTTTTTGAGAAACATTCAAAGTTTTTCAACTCCACTCATTTTAGAGCCACGTTTCTTCTTGTCCAATTGACAAAATACCATTTTTCGAACCAGAATATTAAATTCCGATAAAAAAAATACAGTTCTAGTTATGAAAGCGAGAAGGGAGATGGAAATGTTTTTATCGTTAAGGAACACACCCAAAATTTAAGTGCGTTGAATATAAAAATAGAGTTGTCTGTTCTATATGAAAGTAATTTTGTGAAACGTTTCTCATTATGCTTTATTTGATTGAATACTCATAAATCTGACCAAATTGTTATTTGAATGCTCTCTATGGTTTTTCAAGTATCGTAATACTATTTCACATGAAAAAAGCATAACAGATGTACGTTATTTATAACGTGACCAGACGTCCCATTTTGAACGGGACTGTCCCTTTTTATACATACGAGTCCCGGTGTCCCCGAAATGAACTTTGGGACGCAAAATTGTCCCGTTTACGGAAACCGCGTGAAGCTGTTCGGAAAGCTGTATTGAAACTTGAAGGTCAGACTGTATCGGCAGTTGAAGCTGCAAAAGAAATCAATCAACTAAAAGACAATTTGACTCAGAAACAGACCAATCAATGTCTTCTATTTACGGTCCGCCAATTAATGGTGAAATCAAAAGATAATAGTACTTATATAGAGATGAAGAGTTTGTGAAAAGGACGGCTACAGAATTTTATAGATTAAGCCGTAAATATCTGGAGCAGTGAACTTGCTTTCTTACCAAAGTAATGGAGATATTTTATTGGACAGATTTAAAAAAGATCCCCGCATGGGAAGAAGTTCAGAAATCTCTGGATGTATTAATTGAAAATGAGTATATTGACTGTTTTTAAGATACATAAGTTTTTGACGAATTTTCATTAATTTCTAACTACATTACATTGCAAAAAGTAGCAGAATAAAAATGATCTAAATGTTCCATGGAAACTCGTTGGGTGGAAGTATTCAAACACTTTCACGTCAACAATCTACAGCATGAAAACTTTTCTATTTTATTTGAATATATTTTATGTTTGCCTGCTACAAATGCTCCAGTAGAAAGAGTATTTTCTATGATGAACGAATTGTGGACAGCTGAGAAAACCCAGCTACTAATTTCAGGTCTAAAGGTGATGGTGATAATTAAGGTGAATATAAAAAAACGTTCCAAGAGTTTCATTCTTACTTAAAATCTTCACCAGCTATATAAAATCAAATTTGTTCCCCTGATAAATATAACTAAACATTCGAGGTATATTTTTTAATTCGTAACTTTTAAGCTAACTTTTTCTGAATAAATAAATTTAAAAAAGTGAGTTTTTTTTCAATGTATACCTGTTAATTGGACTAAACAAAATAATGTCCCGTTTTGAGTCAAAGAATAAATGGTCACGTTAGTTATTTACGACTTCGCTAAAAGAAAATGAAATACATGAGGGGGAGGGGGAACTAAAGTTGCCAATAAGTAACTCTGCAACTTCGGTAGAAAGTAAATCATGTCTTTTTTTTCTCTCTCTACAGCTAATGTAAAGTATACTATGATAAATAGTGATGATTTCTTATCTTCCAAGCATTATATCCCTGATTCTCCATCTGACTTTTATATTATCTGTTAGTAATTTGGGTTTGAAAAAACACCACTAAAGAAAAGTATCTCTCGTCGCTGGGAGTACAGTACATCAAACGAAATGTTTTTTGATTTGGTTATTGGATCAAAGATATCTAATGAGCGCATTAAAATTTGATTTTGAATGACGTTAGATCGCCAATTGGAAAATCGCTCAAAAGTTGGATTTTAAAAAATCGAAAGCGAATTTTGAGAAAATATACATGAAAGGCGTCAGTCAGGCTTTGGGCCCCCTAGAAGCCTTGCCCCCCCCCGCAGTGTGGGGGTTGCGGGGATGTACGTTACGCCACTGACTTTAATAATGTTTAGCTTTTCCGTCCGTGGCGAAATGAATAACTATCATTATCATTAATTATCTTCGTCGGTATTTCTATTTTACATCCCAGCCATACTCCTAATGAGAGATAATAAAAACGATTAAAATCAAATAAGCATCCCTAATGAATCGATTAAAATCATCAAGATCAATTTAATTGTTCGAAAATGGTATGTCAATTATGTCGTCCCTTTGGTCAAAATAAAGGCACATTTTTTTTTACACTAATTGAATTTTAATGATAGACGGGCAACAGTCGCACACAATTTAATTTACGGACGAACATAAATTTGATGTTGCTAAAAGCAATGCTGCTTTTATAACACACACACTTGAATTAGAATATTCTTCAAAACAGAGGAAGGATGAACCCTCCTCAGCCGGTGATGAATGGATTCTGACACATAACTGTCGACGATGCCTTCCGGTCAGAAGCTGTTGACACGGAAGCATACACACAAGTCATCGCCTGAAATAATAAATATGATCCACAGGCGGATGTGAAGGAGAACTCATAACGTAGCAATTACTGAATTTTTCATGTAAAATAGATATTTTCTGACACAACTAACCAGGAATAGCTAGCTGTACGTTAGAATTAACATTGCTTTAAAAAGCAGTGGCCTTCAAACTTTTAAGACTCATGGAACCCTTAAAACTATACAGTGTTTTCGGGGAATCCCATTTCCGTCCCCCTCAGAACAATACTTCTTTAACTATGTAAAGTAGATCAGCATGTTAAAGGTAAGGGTGAAAAACAATTAAAAAAATATTGTATTTTTATTAAATTTTTTAAACATAATAATAATGTAATTTACTCACACATTAATAACATTAACTTGTGGTTCAAGTGACCCTTACACATGCATTATATTTATTAATTGCTAGTTGAATTTTTTTTTATATTAGCTGTCAAAGTCTAGGCTCATTGAAACTATCTGCAATCGCATTTCATAACCTGCGTTTTATTTGTTTTCAAAATTTATTTTGAAGCTTCTCACGTTGAGAAATATTTTTAACCCAAGATTATTCCGAAAGACATTAAAATGTTTATAGCTGAGTGAGAAATCCCGTGTACTTTGAATGAATTTGCAACTTAAAATTAGAGCTGTTCTTGCTTATATTTAGATTTTAACATTAAATCTGTTGATATATCGATAGATTTCTCCCTCTCTTTCACTATAGATGTTTTTTCCATAAATGTAAAAGGTGCATTTTCCATTAGAAAACTATTTAGTTGTACAAAACATTGCACTAACTAGTTTCAAATTATTCCATGGAACCGGGAACAATAATCTAGTAGATGGCAAAAAATATTTTTTAATATTTTTTTATTGTATTAGAATAAAAGTTTAAAAGGAATTACAAAATAAAATTTTATAATATGTAATTAAATTTTCGGTTTTAATGAGTGGTATGAGCTTTAGAAACTTGTGTTTATATAAACTTCACAGAGAACGTGAATCCATTTTGTAGACGCATTTATAATTTTCATTTCAATTGTTTTATTGTGACTCGTGGTATGTCTCGTAGAACCCCAGGGCTCCGTGAAACAGAGTTTGAAGACCACTGCTGTAAAGCAAGGGCTCACAGCTTTTTGTGAACGAGGGCTATTGGCTTATCTTTTAGTGTATGGACCCCATATACGCTTAAATAATATTTTTTAAATCAAATATTTACTGTCAGAACACTAAAAATTAATTATTTAAACAACCCTTAAATTAAATATTTGTAAGTTATTGTAAGAGTTATTAATCAAACAATTCCAGCGCAATATAAAAGATTGCAAATTCGAACAATTTCAATGGATAACACTGAAATATTCCTGTTTACAGATAGAGTAAAAAAATAAAAATAACAACTGTTTCAAACTACATATTAATTTTTTTTTGAGGCTAATAAAAAGATTGACCTTAAATCTTGAGGTTGAAGTTTTAAACTGACATATTTATAGTTGATTTAAATTTTATAACTCAGACAAGATGCCAACTTTTTACTATGTCGAGTCGATGAAAATGTTTTGTAACGACGCCATATTGCACAAGTAAAGCCACTTTCTACAAGACAGCGGGTGGAAAAATAAAGCCATGCATTTTTTTTAAGAATATTGTATGGACATAATTTTCCCCGTTATTACTAGAAAAGGTTCCAGAAAATACAAGTATCTTCTGAACGCCAATTCTTAGCCCTTTCTGACATATCTTATGCATAAATTATTACAATGAAAATAGTTCATTATGTGTTACCCCTCAGTTTTTATTATATGAACCTCTAAAATACATTTTTTTTTCTTGTGAATACCCTCAAAGTTTCAATTGACCTCGCTGCTATATAGCAGGAATTTTCAGCCTATATGCTGCGAGATGAGCATAAATAAGTAGGGAAAATTATTAAAAATCATTTATATAAATTGTTTTTTAAACCTATATAAGCATGGAAATATACGTATGAAAAATCAAAACCTCTACAATTAAACCGATTGGTTTTATTATTAATTACAATAATACGGTGTAATAACTAAAACCCAAAGATAAAAGTATAGAATTCAAAATACGAGAATATAAGAAAAACTGTTTGTCGTGATAGTTTACTCATCAATAAGAGGAAAATGCATATTTGAATGTTTTTAAAATCTCATCACCTCGTCGATAAAATGAGAATGTTTCGAAGATGGCAATCAATTATTAACGCCATAACAACGTCACTAAAGGGGGGAAAGCAATACGAGGGCAATTGGCAACGAGCTCCCTGATTTTGAGCCACCTTCAAGTGACGAAGAAGACATCTGAGGCAACATCTCACTCTCCAAACTTCCTCACCACTCCTTTCAGCCTCAACACATTTAGCATACATAAGCTCGTTTACCATGGCTGTCTACCAGCGTTTCTCAAACAAAAGGAGCACGCACCCTTGGGGGGGGGCGTGATTACCCTGCATGGGGGGCGCAAACATTTCGAAAAGTCAAGAACAAGAGATTTTAAAAAACTATTAATTTACTGAATGAAAAAAAAACAGATTACATTCTGATATAATCAAAGATAAAATACACATTTACACTAATATAATACACTTATAAATGTATCATTAGGGCACAATGAATTTGATAATTTAACAATACTAAATTAAGAAGCCTAGAATGAATGAAGATCGCTGGTGCAAGAAAATCCTTCTGGCAAAGCCCATGGTAAATACACCTCGGGGAAGAGGGCCTTTTAAGATGGATCGACTGTGTAAAAAAAGACCAAAATATTTTATAGGTCAAAAACTGGAAAACATTTGCCAAAAGTAGAGATGTTTGGAGAAAACTTCTGGAGAATGCCATGCCCCACCCAGGGTGAGTGAGAGAATATTAACGTCCCACTGTTCAGCTACACGAGGGCTTTTTGGGGACGGTCCGCGTAATTTTGAACCATGGTCAAGTGACGCGGACGACACATGAGCTGGCACCCCCTCTCCTAACTACCACACCACACCAATGGAAGGACGTTTGAGCTCTCGACAGATTTAACGTGCCTCACGCCCCTACACGGCGGGTCTTCAGTGGTACTGGGATCGAACTCATGACACGCTAGCCACGATCCGATGCCTAGACCACTTGGCTACCGTGGCCACGGCCCACCCAGGGCTGTCGAGTCATTGAAGAAATTAAGAAGTAATACCAGTACCCCCCCCCACACACACACATACATACATGCATGGACTTTTCATATATAAAATTTAATACTTGTCTTAAATTGTACGGTTTTCAGTTAAAGCCTTATTGTAGTCTTAGCGACAAAATATATTATTGAATTCAATACATTGTTACTTCATAGAGGAAGGGGGGCACAAAGAAAATTATGATTGAAAATTATGCCGCAAATATTGAAAGTTTGAGAAACACCGCGCTGTATACCTAGTAATGGCACAAGTTCTGATACAAAAGTTTGAGACTAACTGTGTAGCAGGTACTATAAATCAAACGCAGCAGATTTTTAATTTAGTTGTTATAGATCGTTTGCAATTTTTCAGAAAATGTTAGTATTCTCGAATGTTGTTCTAAATCAGTCACAGCTTTAACACGTCGCACAAAAGCGAGCAGTAGTTATTTCTCTGCATCAAAAAGAAAAGAGCCCGTCGGATATTTGTAAGGCTCTTAAACATTTAGGCATAAAAGATAATTCATTTATGGAACTATTAAGAGATTTTCTGTGAACAACCTCATGACAGGTCGTACTAAAAGTGATCGTTCGCGCTTGATGAGAACATCAGCTTCTTGTTAAAGCAGACAGGGAGAGAAAATCCTTGTGGAGAGCAGAATTTTCTTGCTAAAAAAAAATGAACGTTTAGCGGTATCATCTATATAAGCTAGCAACAACCTCCGTTCTAAAGTGATCATTTTGGTATAATGGTTAAGTTACTCGGTTTCGGATTCAAAGTTCCCGGGTTCTGTCCTCCGGATAAGCGCGCCATTTTTCAAACGCGTCAAAAAGAACTATGTACGTCATAGTAAACGAAGACCTTAGACCAGAGGTTTTTAAACTGTAGTCCGTGATCCCTCCTCCCAAAGGTCCGCTGAGCTTTTCTAGCGGGTTCGCAAAGGTTTCTCATCTAATGTTAAGATTTCTCTCTATTACAGATTCTGAAAAACCTAGAGTAGGCACCTCGTGGAAAAATTGAAAGATGTGTCATCCTAAACTACATCACTAAATTGCAAGTGGATAAACGCAATGCGAGATAAAAATGCTCCAATCTCTGGACCTTTCGTTTTTGAAAAAAATCTCTTCAGTTTTTGAAGGCAATGGGATACGACCAATTTTTAGGTCGCAATAGATAGCTAAAAAATTTAAGAAAACACACGGAAAAATACTCCTGAAGGGATTTTTGATTCATTGTAAAGATGTGAAGTGTATTATGAAACAAAGCATTTTTTACATACAAAAAAAAAACTCATACAAAAATAACAAATTTTATGAGTAATTAAATTTAAGGACGCATGTGTGGAAATGTATGTTTAAAATTATTAGTTCTTCAAATTTGAAAAAAAATGTCCTTAAAATTCATTAATTTTAATAAAAAATTACTTCTTTGAAGTTGAAAATACAGTGTACCTTGACATACCTTATTCTTCATTTCCTTGTAGTCTTTTTTTTTCGTGATGGTTAAGATTTATAAAATAAAAAGATATTAATTTACAAAAAGGTTTGAGAGAGAATAACTACTTTATTTAAATATATATAGTATTTATAAACCTCATAAAGCCAATTGTAAATTCATAAAGTATCTATATAACGAATTTTCCATTTACTTTAAAAAAAACTTTATGTTACTTGTTTGTGTTAAAAAATGCACGCTCTATGCCGGAATATACGTTATGCGATTTTGCAGTTATTCAGTAGCTTTTCACGCCAAAACAGAGACAGAGAGAAGTTTCCCTACGTGATAAAAATCTCGAAGTGAAGTAAAAGAAAGGGTGACAAAATAAGATAAGGTTGACAAGATGATGTAGTAAGTAGTAGACCTGACAGCTGTTTGAAAAAAAAATCGGTTTTAATCCGGTACAGCGCTGTTTTTTCTTCAATCCAAAGCCCCCATCTCAATCGTGGGACAATGCTGCCATTTTTCTTTGTCTCGTGTGTTACATTCCACACTTAAAAAAATAATTGGGATTTCATTGTAAAAGTTTCTTAAAAAGCGCCGTCAAAGACTTGGCGCTCCAAACAGATAGGATGACAAAAAGTAGCTACTGTGCTACTTACGTAATTAATGTTCGAAAAATAAATCTCTCGTAAAAGTAATACTTAATCCTATGTTCGGTTGTAAATCATAAAAGATCCTTAAAGATAAAGAAAGTCTTCGCGAGAGTTTTTATATTAATTCCGTATCGAGTAATTTAATTATACACATTTGATGGATTTTAAAGTTGGAAATTAGGAAAGTAGATCGTTGGGAATTTAACATCAGTCATTTCGTTGCGGGTTCTTATGAAAGATTCCACACCAGCCTGACCTACAAGAGCCTGGACTAAAAGTAGAGCACATTTTCGGTCAGAAAAATGTTTTCACTTAAATAAAAATTTGCAACGCTGAAATCCATACATCTGCTTATATTGAAGTGCTTTTAAAATTTCAAAATATTCCATAAATAATTATTTATTTTTGTTTTGTGCATTACGATACAGGCATTGAGAGGGGAAAAGGAAAATTTCATTGGGATAAAGTTATTCTCTCAAAAAGACCGTGAAACACCGGGCTAAGCGGAGGAAAAACGTACCCATCCAACGTTTTAAAGAGGTGGAAGATATTTCAAGGGAGGGAAATTTAGTGACATTGATACAAAAATCCCATACACACCAGGAAATACTGATACCTAGAGGGAAAGGGGAAATTTCCCTGGGCATATAAAGTTATACACTCGTAAAAGCCCGTGCAAAGCAGGGCCATGCAGCTAGAATTCCTTTAATTTGTGTTCAATTCTTTAATATTACAGAGCTTTAAAATGATTTGTGGGGAATGATTAACAGCAGGTCATTCGTTTTTTATGGAAACGATTTTGTAATTCATTTTCTCGTTTACATTTTGAGATAAAACTTAGGCAACTTCAGAATAATCGTCTGCTAAAAAATGTTTCCTTTTGATTATAATATAAAATAAAAATTTTAAAAAATTGCTCCTAATATTCGTAGATGGCTACGTAATTACGCTTTCCGAAGAGACAACAAACATCAACAAATTATAAAGAGGTGTAAGAATCTCGGTCATTGCATTTCAATCAAAGGTATTTATAATATATTAAATTTGAAAGTTAAAAAAAGTCTTGCTTAAAGTAAAAAGGACGAGTCCAAGATGGTTCAAAAGCGTGCAACTTTTAAGAAAGTGAAGTCTCTGGTCCCAAAAGAAAACCCATCGATTCAGATTCATCGCATCGAAACTAGACATGTCTTCTGGCACTGTAATTAAAACCATTCATAAGGATTCAAAGCTAAAACAGATGTTTAAACCTAAAGTTCTTATTTTTTTTTAAAAAAAACATATTGCTGAAAGAAAAATCAAATTATAGAAAATTATATAAAAGCATCTATGCCGGAAAATGGAAATTTGGCTAACACTCGATGAGATATGGGTATATTTAAGTGACTGTAATAAAAGATCAACTTGCTATTGCTCAACTGACGGTAATGACCGTTCAAAATGGTTTAATAATATTTCTTAATAAAAGCGTCGGATGGTTTTTTTTAATTGAGTTATTGTATTCTCTCCCTGCATTTATATATACAATTAGATATCACACAGCTGGTATTTTTCTCTGCGAGACCAAGTTATCGTTTATTTTCCATTTCACCTATTCGAAATTGACAGCAATTGTGCCGAAAACAGGTGACGGCGATCAAATAAGAATATGCAACAGAGAAGTTTAGAGTGAGAAAGAGTTATGTTAGTTTCGCTTTATAAAGGAACATGAGGACTCTCGGCAATGGGAAGTTAGGAGAGAGGAAGCAAGTTAGCGTGTCATCCTCGTCACTTGACCATGCCTCAAAATGACGAGGTCTATCAAGTGTCACGTTAATAAATCAAGAAACAAAAATGGTAAAAAAAAAATATTGAAGAACATTTTAAAAAATTAAAAAGCAATTTAACTTAAAATTTTTGTCATAACCTCACGTACCAAAGTAAAACAAAGAAACATTTTTGTAATTTCTTAAATCGTGTCTACTTGGATTTATACGAGCATACTATGTGTGTGTTGTCCCCCGTCATAACCAGTTTTGATTTTTTTAATTACAAGGGGGAAAGGAAGAGAGAACTTGAACATCATTATTAATTTCCTAAGTCTTCCTCGTAACAATACACACAATTTACCTATCCCAACTAAAAAATGATTAAATGATACCCTTCCTAGTCGAATTAATGACTACCTAACTGTCTCCTACACCCAGATCACAAAAGCTAGAATTGGGGTAAATGATGTCGGCGTTTGTTTTCCGGTGAGAGACTGTCATTAAATTTTGTTACTGAAACCTATTGGGCAACCAAAGAAAGTCTCAGAGGAAATTCCATTCTGAATCAAACAATGGTTCACTAGGCAACTTTGAAAAATTCATTCGGTAATAAAAAAAAAGTAGAAATAAAACTTTTTTTTAAAACATTTCATAAATTCTGCATTCAAAAAACGTCGATCTGTTTTAGAAAAGTCTTAAAAGTGAAAAGGACTTTTGAAAGAGAGAAAGGGATGTAATGTTTGTTGCATTAAGAAACACAATGATCTTTTACATCAAGGAGGTTCAATAAACATCAATGATTGACGAAAACATTTTCCAGTCAATGATGAACGAAGAAACTTTCTAATCTTCGTTGCTGTCACTAGTTGCATTTGGGTTATGATCTAGTTATATTTTCTCTATAAAAGCAAATAAAATATCACGTTCTTTTATTTTAGAATGATTTATTTGTGATAATTAAATTTTTTAAACATCCATTTTCTGAGGAAAATAGTGCGTTTGAGTACTCTAAATTATTTTTATGCGATTTTTATTTTATGAAAATGATTATTTTCTTTTCTTTTTGCCCATCATTAGTTGTATCAAGAAATTTTATACAACCCTCAGTGGCAACACTTTAAAAAATTGCATTCGATCCATTCTAGATTTCGCTTTATTGCTTGGTGCTGGTGTTTGGATAATTTTTTAAATGCTGAAAGATTGTCGAACTTTGTAAAGCCAATTTACTTTAATAATAGAAAAGTAAAACAAGATATATAATAAATTCGCATTAAAGTCTCATCTAAAACCTGGAAAAATTCCTTTAATGAGTTCAGTTTAAAACAATTTGGAATAATTCAAACATCTGTCCCAGTAATAGTTTTTGTGCCAAATATCGTTAACTAGTACAAGGTGCAAGTGTTAAATGGCATAACTCCAAGACCTAGATTCGAAATTTAATTTTAAACCTAGGTAAATTTAATGTTTTCATTTAAAAATTAAGCTCTCCTATACTCTTATAGGCCCCCAAGTAACAAACTTATAAAACTACCAGTGTCGCAACAGCCCATGAAAGCCAATCCTACTGTGCTTATCTCGGTTTTCATGACACTGAAGGGCATGATCAGATGTTCCGATCAGGTGATCAGTCTGACGCAAAACCCCAAGTTCCCAAGCAAGCTTGATACTCATTTATCGACCCACTAAAGGGATGAAAAACTGATTCGATCTTGCCCAGCCCCTAGGGCTGAACCCCAGACCTCTGGTGTGGAAGCGCTATTAATAAAATATATAATAAAAATTTCTTGCATTTAAATTTGAAAATTTTCAATTCAATTAATTTTTTTATGACAAATAAATTAAAATTTCCCGACAAGATGACTTTGGGTAACAAAAATCGCCAATTTTAAAATTATTGCGATAAAATTAATTTATTCATAAAGTACTTTAAAATTTTGACCAGCTTTCATTGAAAAAGAATTTTAAAAAGTTAAGTAAAAATTAAAATAATATAAAGGAATTGTAAATACTCTATCTAAATATTTACACACTTTAAACATTTTAAATTTATTATTATTATTATTATTATTATTTTGGAAATTCATACATTAGAACGAAAGAAATTCAACACCTGTATATTAATATTTTAAATTTTTCCATCTTTTCAAATTTTGTTTCCGAAATAACTGATTTTTTCCGGCGCAAATTCTATTTGAATTTTAGACAATATTGTTATAGCTTTTTCGCACAAAAAAATAATGCGCCAAAAATTTAACCAAAAATATGGCTTCGATTAAAAATGAAACAGTATAAATAAGATAGACATGTATTAAGACAGTAATATACTATACATCTAAGAAAGGGTTTTTTTCTTTCTTTTACACAAAGAAAAGGCACCAAAAACGTAAAAGTTATTAAATTTCTTAGTTTTAAAATTGCTTGCTACAAACCAAACAAATAAAAAGTGAAATTTCTAATGAATGTACGAGTAAAAAAACTTATATAGTCTAAAAAGTATTTGTTGAAAATTATACTTGCGAACGAGTTTTTAGTTCATATCTCATGAAAATATATCACTCTCGTTGAAATATATAAATCATAATAACTTCAAAAATATAGTTTTTTTTCAAAAAAAAAGTTGTGATTTTCCCCTTTACTTTTTTAAATGTGAATAATACATACTAAATAAAAAATAAATGTTTTACCATGTACTTGTAGGCATCTAGGGACCAAAGTCTCTATCAATGCTTAAATTTTAACTTTAACTTTAACTCACATATCCATTGTTTTGAATAGTAACTACGAGTTATCTAGAGACATTCACGTACTAGTTACAGATCACACTGATTCTTGTTTCCACGATACCGAGGCGTGGATTCGGAAAGACCTACATATTCGTCAGGAAAAATCATAATTTATGACGCTTTTCTTTCTCTTTCGCCGTGTTCTAGTGTCGATTAAAACTCGATAACTTCCCAGATTGTCAACAAAGTGCTTGTTCCAAATGGTTCTAAATACCCGGTCTGCCTCATTAATTCAACTCGAAACAGGTAACACCGAAGGGAGGGGGATCACTCAATTTTTCAATTGGTAAACCAAATCGCCGAATTATTAATGGACCCGTCGAGTTATAAGACAATGGATTAACAACCTCTCACGGAGAACAGGTATGGCACCATTTTTTTCCTACCCATTTCCTACTCCAAGAAAAATTATCAGGTGATTTCAAATTGGTATAGATAATTCTTTTCCCTGCTTGTTCCTTCCGTATGCTTTATGGGGGAGGGAGGAGCGATCGCTCGTGGTGTGAAAGCCAGCGGCCTTTTGAATGAATTTCAAACACTTTGGTAGAAATCCATTCATTTTTCTTACTAATTTACACACGAGTTTATATGTGTAAAATAACGATGTAGTAAAACTGATGATTCCGCGCCCGCTAACAGAGGCATGAATAATCTGTAGAATTCGTGCACATTTTTCATGCAGCAATTGACACAATTCAAAACTACCTGCATTAATAGTGAAAGTAAACATCATTCGTGTTTTTCGTTTCCATACAGGAAATGTAGGGAATTAATCAAAAAAGTACAGTTGTAAGAAATTTTGCATTTAAAAAGTATTGATTTTACTTCTGATTGATTTTATAGCTAGTTTTGACTTGTGTGAGAAGGTACCGCCACACTATACCCCTCTTAAGGAGGAAAATCTTTTGGGGTTGTTTGCTTGTTTTTTTTAAAATATTTTCTAAGCCAGCGTTTCTCATACTGTGGGGCGCGCCCTCCGAGGTTGGCTTGATAATCCTACGTGGATGGCGCAAACATTTCAAAAAATGAAAATAAAATATTACTTTAAAAATTATCAATTTACTGAAAGGAAGCAAAAATAAAAACAAAATACATTCTGACACAATAAAAATAAATTAAATATTTACACCGATATACTTATAAAATGTTTCAGTACGCGGCAAAAAGTATTTGACAATTAACTTATCAATACTAAGTTAAGAACCAGTTTAATAGTTTCTAGTGACTTGCATGGGCTTGTTATATACAAAATTATATTCAAAATTTAATACTTATCTTGATAGTTCGCACTTTTTATAATTAAGATCCCATTGCAGCTTTAGCGCACATCAAAGTATATTATTATTGCATTCAATACATTGTTATTGTATGGGGAAGGCGATGAAAGTTATGGCTGAAAATTGGGTGGCAAATATATTGAAAGTTTGAGAAGCACTGCCAAGGATTGGCAAACTTTTGAGACACAGCCAACTTGCAAGTGAAACAAGACAAACTATTAAAGATTCTAAAAAAAGAAAGCCTAAACTATTTAAATGCATACGCATGCGCTGGAGGGGGAAGGGCTTCTGGTAGGAGTCGCGAGTATCTCTCTCGTGCTCTAAACAATAAATATAATATTTGAATACAATTCTATCCAAAGTAATATATTTTATATTTCTTCAAAGATTAAGAACTACAGAAGATATTTTTGTGGCTCAATGCGGGAACAACCCTTGTGGAAATTTCATAATGTTGTGAATTTAAATTTCAAACTTCGTGAAAGAAATTCTGCGCCAATAATTCTATAGGGACTTTATTCTATAAAATTTTATGTTTACATTAATAACTACAATTGATTTTAGTTGTTCTTGCATACCAAAGTCACTTCCAACACTCTTTATTAAGCTTAAAGCTTTTCATAAGATAAGGAATATGTTTTTGTCGCTTTTGTTGAGAGTTTCGGGTGTACGTCTCGTCCTCGAAACTATGAGTTCTCTAAAATCATTTATGCAGCTAAGTAAGCGTTGCTGAGTGAGTTAATATTACCGTCGCACTGTTCAGCTACACGAGGGATTTTGGCAACGGATCTCATAATTTTGAGCCATTGTCAAGGGATGAGGACACACCTGAGCTGGTCAGGCTTTGGGCATGTGTCTTGCTATGCCTTTGATAACTGGAAGGCACAAGCGAATTCCCTGTTAGATCAGTAATAAAGAGGGTTTGCTTTTAATTCCTACAATTTCTAGTTTCTATTTACAGACGAAGGAGTCACCCTACATATTAAACCAGTTTATTTTTAAACACATATCTCTAATAGTTGCTCGAATTGGAAGTCCCATAGGGATTAATGGTGAATAATCCTGTAAATTTATAGTCTAACGTCGCTTCTGAGTTAACCAACACCTCTTTTATCTCCCGGCACCCCAGGCAAAAAGATGCATTATATGGCATCTTCCTTGAAAGTGGTCGATAGGTAGGCGCACTTGTGTCAGATGAAAAGTCCATTCATTCGTTTCATTTAATACGATGTCGTATTGCACACGCGTGGAAAGGATAGTCCTGATATAGGGAGGTGGAAATGTCAGGAATATTGTGCACTATGCGTCGAAGTGACAAGTCGATTTATGTCCCATCCATATGGCTTTCGACAAGTGGCGCCAGAATGTGGGCGTAAGTCAGACTAGATCTGTCCAAGAACAATGAATGGTGTTTGAGATAAAGTCTGAGGATGTCATGTGAGAGTCCATGATCTTTCCAATCTGAATCTAATGTAATTGAAACGACGTGAGAGAGCCCTGTCCGGAAGAAATGGATTGGAAAGGGAAGGGGGGAACAGGTCCAGCAAAGAAGAAAAAAGAAGAAAAAACAAAGCTTCTGCTTGACTATTTTTGCAGATCTTGAATATTACGAAATCCACCGGGGGAAAAAACCCTTCCCGACGACGATATTAAAAAGCCTCCTATAACTATACATGGTGATTCTAAAATCATGAGGGGGTGGTAGAGCTCATTAAAAGAAACAATTTTCGTCAAGGAATTCTTGGATGGAAGTACCGTATTGAGGCACAAACAGAAAAAATAACACATTAAAGGAAGCATGAAATGTTCATTAGCAGCAAATTAACGAGTGATTACGCAGATAAAATATTACACAATTTTAAAAATAAAATCCACCTTTTGGCGGCCTTTATGGCATAACTGGCTGATAATATTGGCGATAGTTGAAGGCCAGTGACCTGGTACACCACCAAAATCGACATTTGAGCTTGATATTTCGGACGTTATAGGTGATTTTGTAAATAGGAAAAAGGCAGATATGCATCTAATGTAGGGTGCTGTAAAAGATAACGGCAGATCAGCGCTGCGGCTGTATCAAGAACGCTTTCCAAGAAGACGCATGCCGAACCACAAAATGTTTCAGCGATAACATCGACATCTCTGTGAGAATGATTCATTTATTGCCAGTACTGAAGGAATGGGTAGATTGAGGACTGTACGACAAACACATCTTAAAAAAATCATCTTAGACCTGTGGAAGAAATACCAGGCACAAGGTCAAGGACTGTAGCATGTCGTCTACATGCCAGTCAACCAACTGTTTGGAGAGTTTTACTGTTGGAGGAAGAAATTTCTAAAACTGTGCAATGCATGTCGGTTCCTGCTTTTCTCGGAAACCCCTTGTCTACCCTCAGACCCAGCTAGGTGTGTAGGAGAAGCTGAATAATCAGCAGACATGATTTACACTAATTATTTTATTGTCACCAAAATATCAAGCAGACACAATAACAATCTAATTAAGATAACAGATCAGATAGCAGAGCGCGGAGGTGACACTCAATAGTCTGGGGATAATAATACGGATCCTCAACTGATTCCCCGATAGCTTAAACACGCTCAATATAAACTACGTCGTACACTAATAAGCTAGAATTCTATTTAAATAAGGATCACGATACCTATACTTTTATGAAGTCAAGTCCTACACTTGAACCTTGTGAAGGCGATTTTTATCTGGATTTAATCACCGTCGATTGATCCACTCTCAGTAATCTTCCATTGATAAAATCCCAATGCACTTAATCATTTCACGATCCTTCACTCGCCAACTAACTCCTCAAACTCGCGAATACAGAATTTATATAATATACTTAATTTGCATAATCACATTTCCTTACTCGGTGAAAGTTGGTTGATAAATTTGTTTCCCCAGAAGAATCTCCAAGGTGTTGGTAGAGCCTCGTATAGATGCGTCACAACTGTTTCAGCATTTTCTCTACGGAATCACTAGTTAGTTTGCTGCTAATGAACATTTTATGTTTCCATTAATGTGTTATTTTTTCTGTTTGTGCCTCAACGGGCACTTCCACCCAATACTCCTACACAAAAATTATCGTAAACTCTAGCTCCCCTCAATGTTTGTCCCATAATTTTAGAATCATCCTGCATATGTAAAGATACTAACCTACTCGTATATAGTTACTTGGAATTAAAAATTGTCAATATCAAAGCAATTTTACCAAGAAAATTTATTATAAACCTGGATCACTATGTTACAACAGTACTAGACTCTAGACACGATCAATCTTTTGTGAATAGAATAGAGATATGGACAAATATAATTAAATTTTTGTATCTCGAATTGAGAACTATTTTCATTATGCTGTCTCTCCTTAAATTTCTTGAGTTAATTATTCCTACGAGTATTCCTAACTGTGACACACATCGCTTATTTAATAAAACTCGTAAATGTACATTTAAGATATCTGGACACATTGAAATGACTAAATTCAATCAAAACACGTATTTTTTTCATTGAATAGAACTATTTTTTGACTTCCCAAAACATTTTTTGTTTTGTTTCTACGTTACCTAGAGGTCAAGTTACAATCAATTTTATAATATTAGAAAAAACGGATTTTCGATTTTTAATCAACCAGAAGTAGACATTTAAATTGTTTAAAATCTATCATGGCGAGTCTGATACCTCAAAATGCTATAAATGTATTTCTATAAAACTTTTTGAGCTTGATATTTATATTACATTATTTTCTAGACAATGTAATAAAATATTGTATGAATATTTTTTTTTTTGAGTTATGGTATATTATTTCAATAATGGTCTCATAAAAAATGTCAAACACATTAATTATAATGTTTATTCGAATAGCTTTAAATTCTTTGAAGTTTAATAAAACATCAAAATTTTAGAATACATTCTCTAGATAAATGCATCTAATTAGGTTTAGTAGCCGACTGGATGGCGTGGTTGGTTTGTCACTGGCCTTCTGCACCCAAGGTTGCGGGCTCGACCCCAGCCCAAATCGGTGGATTTTCGTGATGCAGAAAATCGACAACGGCCATGTCGTATGATTATACGGCATGTAAAAGATCCTAGAGTGTCTGTTTGGCTTAAGGCGCTCTCGGCAAAATTAAATACTGGTACAAGTTCGCATCGTCAGAGCTCAGGTGCCTCCCTCTGTGGAGGAAACTGGGCGTCAAAATTACCTGCGGTGATTGGTATCCGCCTATACGGCGCCGCAATAAAGAGTGATACCAGCTCTTGGGGATGTACTGGGTTTGCAATGGTAAAAATACCAATCCGCATCCCATTGGATAAAAAAAATTGTTTTAGTAATCCTTTTATGATAAGTTTATTGCTTTTTTTCCTCTAATTATTTTGAAGTTTTTCAAAAATATGGCTAAAATTTCAGTTATAGTTGTAATTTTAGTAAAATTTAGATTTTTTTTAAAAAAATATTGTTTGTTAAATATTAGTATTTATTGGTATTCATCCCTAAAAAAGCATTTATAATGTTTTAGTAAGCTGTTTTTCAGAAAAGTACTCCGAACGTGTTCAGATAAATAAATTGTTATTCGAAAGATAAGCATTAAATTAACGATAAGTAAACAGAAATTTCACTATTTTTTGCATTGTTGATAAACTAATTAACTTAAAAGGCATGTATAAACAAGTTCTATTACAATAATAAAACTTCTTTCGCATCTTATTGGTATGCATAATTGTGATCAACTTTTATATTATTATTCACCCTTCAGAAAGACGAAATACCTCGGAGATACGATCTCAGATAAACTGCCAAAATAGGATATTTTGAAAAATATTTCTCCAGCATTTCAACAGAATTTTCTTTTGTCATTGTTTTGAATGAAGGATTCCAGAAAAGAAAAGATTGCTTCAAGGTTGGATTTAATTGTAAAATGCTATACATGAATTTTAATTCGTTCAGTAATTAATTAACGGGCGCCCTTTTCCGTTGAAAAGATATTTTTAACACACCTGCCCTTTAAATTGGCACTGACTGAAGTATTGTCCCTCGAAATAAGAAATCGATAATTTTAATTATGATGGATACGGGTTAAATCAACAAATTTTCGAGGTATTTGTGAAGTATAATGATAGATCACTGTTAGGTAATATTTTATGCATAAGAATTTCCTAGTAAAAAGTGTGATCAAACTGCAAAATTCGATGAAAATTGAGTAATCTTTAGAGAATATGAGGAAGTGGAGAGGGGGGGGGGATATTTCAAAACATATGTCTTGTTTTTTGTTTCCATTCATAACACAGGGTTTCTCAAACTGTGGGGCGTGAGCATTGGGTCACAAATATTGAAAGTTTGAGAAGCACTGTCATAATATTTTGAAGAGCTAACACAAAATTTCAAAAAAGGGGGAAGAAATCATGATGAGTGCAATTTAATTACTTGTTGCAGTTAAATTCTGAATAAAGTAAGATTTTTAAGCTTGTTTGAATTTTTTTTTGTGTTTGGGTTATATCAGGAAAAAGTCCCAGTTTAAAACTTTTTTCTGAAATGAAAGAAAATTAAGTCCTAATTAATATGAAAATAATTTTTCATAAATTATGTAAATAAGTTGAGAACTGCATTCACGCGTAACTAAAAAAAACTACAATTTTAAAATAGAGAAAGTTTTACGCTCTATTGGTCAAAAGAGTTATTGTCTTAAAATCGTCAAGAAAGAATGAATGACAAATTCTTTCCGGTCAACAACAAACACAAAAGAACCACTCCGAACAAAATTTGAAGTGTCCAATTTATAATTCTTTTTCAAAAATGAACCTCATCCAGAATACATTTTTCCAAAATGGATGTGGTATGTCTCATTCATATTTTTATTTCAAGGAGTTAGCCTTTGACATATGGAAACACAAGAGGGAAAAAATCCATAAATACATTTCACGAAGGAAAAAAGTCACTTATTGACGATATACATGACTTTTTATACGCCCTATTTGTTTTGGCACAATAACTGATACGCAAATAGAAAAATGAAAATTCCCTTACGTGTGTTTTATTCCCCCCCCCCAAAAGAATTTCTTAAGGTAGCAAAGATAATAGCAAACATAAAAATTGGCTGTTCCGTGCAATGTAGCGCGCATCTAAATACAAGTACTTGTACAAAAGTAGATCATATCAATAAAAAAATTTTCAAAACGGTGCTGGTGTTCATCCCTCACTTTTTACAATCATTCATTATGATGAAAGTTATGCCGAAATATCAATGACCGACACGTATTGAACGGCATCTAATATAATTGTGTGTTTTAAAAAAAATTCTCCAAATAAGATTGAGAAAAAACTTTGCCAACATTTCAAAACCAAACAATTTATCACAGGAAATATGTGCACGTATTCTCCTGTAGCGCTCACAGAAATTTTTCCAGGAAGGGGGAGGTTTCAAGGTCGAAAGTCCACTATTCTCGTATCATGCTGCAATACCCAGCCCAACATATTCTTTTGATTTTGTCAATTTTCGGGGGGGGGGGGATAGTAAAAAATTAATTAATTAATAATTAGCATTATTTAAAATATTATTTCAAATAGTTAAATTTTACGTACTATATAAATAGAATTATAGTCAATCGAGAAAAAAATCAAGGGCTTGGGGGTCGAACCCAAAGACCCCACCCCCTTTCATATGCCACTGGTATTCTCCATTACATACTTTATCTCACAACTAAGAATTTCTACCGCACACACAAATAAGTCGATTTTAGCTATAATTTTTTATATAAACAGGTGTTCTTCTAACAAAAAATCTCATCCTATTTTAATACGTTGTAAAGTTTCTCCTTTATTTTTAGAAATAATTCTTTTAATGTTGGAATGTTAACATGGGATCATTAAATATCACATTTTGGTTAAGAAATTTATATTCTGGTTTGTCTTAGGCCTCGAAAATTGAAACATTGTTGCTCCGCCAATTTTTATAATCAAACGAATATTTACAAATGCAAAACTCTCGAAACAAAACTGCTTTTGACGTTTAATGTTATGTGTTTAATTCTCTCAATAACTAATATATATATATATATCAGTTTTGACAGAAACATCACAAAATCACAAAAATTCAAGAAAATTCACAAAAACATCCATATTTTTTTGAATATGTCCATATTTTTTTTTGTCGTGATTAGCATCCAACAAAGGAGAATTTACTGCGTGAGTTTTTCTCACGTTGGAAAATTTCAAAAACTCATCACTGAAAACGGTTGAGCAGGCTGTGAAAATCGAGTGACCGTGGTCAGGAAATCGGGGTCGGCGTGTCATGCGTTCGAGTCCTAGTCCCGCTGAATACTCTCCGTATAGAGGGGCTACTGCAAATTGAACCCATCGAGGCAATGTCCTCTCGTTGGTATGATGTGGAAATACGGAGGGGGGAGGAGGCAGCTTGGTGTCGTCCTCGTCACTTGACCAAGTTTCAAAATTATTAGGTCCGGTCCGATGCTAATAGCGTGGCCGCGGTGACCGAGTGGTCTAGGCATCGGATCATGGCTAGCGTGTCATGAGTTCGATCCTAGTACCACTAAAGATCCGCCGTGTAGGGGCGTGAGGCACGTTAAATCTGTCGAGAGCTCAAACGTCCTCCCGTTGGTGTTGTGTGGCAGTTAGGAGAGGGGGGTGCCAGCTCAGGTGTCGTCTGCGTCACTTGACCATGGTTCAAAATTACGCGGTCCGTCGTCCAAAGCCCTCGTGTTGCTAATCAGTGCGACGTTAATATTCTCTCACCCGATGCTAATAGCCCTGATGCTGCTTCACAGTGCGACGTGCAAGAACAAGCGAAAGGGTCAGTACAGCCGTCTTCAAGCTTCATACGACTACACGTTTATCCCATACTGCAGTGCTTCTCAAACTTTCAATGTTTACGACCCAGTTTTCAATCAGAATTTTCATATTGCACCTCACTCCGTACAATAAACAATGTAATGAATGCAATAGCAATGTACTATGACGTAAAGCTACAATACAACTTTAATGATAAACCGGATAAATTATCAAGATTAGTATTAAATTTAGTATAGGACAAGCCCAGAAAAATCATTAGTAATTACTAAACCTGTTCTTAAATTAATATTGTTAAATTAAAGATCAAATACATTGTGCAACACTGGTATATTTATAAATGTATTATATCAGTGTAAATGTGCCAATGTATTTTGTTTTGCTTCTTTTCAGGAAGTTATAACTATTTTAAATAATATTTTCGACATGCTCGCACTCTCTAGTAAGGTTATCATGCCACCCAGGGAGGGCGCGCCCCACAGTTAGTGAAACGCTGCGGAACTGTCATTTGAGGGTAAGAGAGAATTTGTCTCTGTAACTGTTAACTATTGATTTAGTATTATAAATTTTCTAATAAATATATAATTATGTAAAAAGTATTTGACTTTTTTCCCCTTTTGTTAGAATACTTCCGTAACATGTAATTAATGGGCATAACATATTTCCGGGTTAAAACAAAAAAAAAAAAGAGCTTACGAGGTGAAAAGAAGTGAAATTTTGGGTTAGGTAATGTTTAAATATTACCAAACGGTTACACACAAATATGACGGAAAGCTCTTTTCAGCTACACGAGGGATTTTGGCGATGGATCTCACAATTTTGAGCCATGGTCAAGTGACAAGGACGACACCCGAGCTGGCACTACCCTCTCCTAGCTTCCTCACCACACCAACGGGAGGACGTTTGAGCCCCGACAGATTTAAAGAGCATCAGCCCCTCTTTACGGTGGGCATTAGGCTTGAACTCATGACACGCTGGCCATGCGTCCGTAATCTTAACCACTAGGCTACAACGACCTTCGCGATAACCACAGCTACGAACTTTCTATTAAAATTTATATGAATTTTAAGATATTATAATTTTGATAATATAAAAGAATTAAAGTTTTTCCATTATTAAATTTATATAAAAATTGTAGGGACTCGTGAGTTCGAAATCTGGTACAAAACTCGCTTTGTAAAAGGATTTATGCATACTAAATCTGTCGATGCTTAAGATCTTAGGTTGGCGTGGTGTGGAAGTGAGGAGAGTGAGGTGTTAACTTTGTGTCGTCCTCGTCATTTGGCCGTACTTCAAAAGGATGATATATTCTTCAATGGTTCGACAGCCCTTGGTGTGCCCTGCCCTTCTATAGATGTCTTCTCCAGGCATCTATACTTTTTTGTGGAAACTGTTTTAGAGTTTTTGACCTTTAAAACATTGAGATGTTTTTCGACACAGTCAATCTATCTAAATGGGGTTCCACCCCAAGGTCTATTTCCCAAGGGCCTTGCCAAAATTTTTTTCTCATTCTAGCCAGATGACCAGACTATTTAATTCTCTGCAATTTGACAAATTTTACTATATTATGTTATTTGTATATTTGTAGAGTTCTAAGTTAGATCTTCTCCATGATCCATTCATTTGGATCCCACCAAGAATGCAACGTAAGATCTTTCTCTCAAAAACTTCCAAAGCTTCCTCATCAACGAGTCAATGCACAAGTCTTTGATGCATAAGTCAGGATAAATATTTAAAGAATTAAGTTAAGAAGCAATTTAATTCTTAATTTGAGAAAGCTTGATTTTAAATAACTCCTCAGAGCATAAAAACATCTATTTGCAGCAATGATTCTTTTATAAATTTTTGAGGCCTGCTCATTTTTATTAATATCCGTTCCCAAATAAGTAATACTGTTACCTTTTTCAAATTTACAGTTGCCGATTTCCATGTGACTAAATTAAAAGTACGAGATCCGTAGCTAATCTAACCTGTATTTGGTTATCTTCCGTTTCGTGAACGTATAGGCTCATTTGTTATATTTTTGAAGATGAGACTTTGTAAATAAGTTTCTCTAAATACAAAGCAAGTATTTATTTAGTTCTACCTACTTGTTAGAGCTTTGGTTTGTGGTTCATTGCATAGTTGAAAGCTAACCACCAAACTATGCAACGTTTTAGAGGAAAATTTTGCATAATTATTTTCAGTTAATGCGTTTTAATATTTTACACCTCGTGAAAACAAAACAAATAAGAAGAAAATACTTGAATCGCTCTCAAAATACGTGAGAATTTCATTGTGGTGGGCCATTCAACAAACCCTTTGTTTACATGTTCTATCAAAACAGATTAGATTTCCAAATCAATTCCAGCACAAAGCTTTTATATAATAATCACGTCCCCTTTTTTCGCCTAGATACATTTTTTTTTAACAAAGGTATCATGATGTTTGGTAACTAATTTGTAATCCATTGCGACACCAGCTTCTGAGAGCGTGGTGCGAGGCGAAAAAAAGTCGAGAAGGCGAGAAAAGAAAAACACTGGGAAGACCTCAAACTGTCAAGTCGCCATTTTAGCTTAGAATTAGCGTGGCGAGATGCTGTTATCCCGATTTCTTTGTTGTTCGGTCCCGTAAAGAAAAAAAAGTCTGAGAAATTAAATTAATTCTGATACTTGGAACTGAACGCCGTATGACTTGGCTGCTTCTTGTTGAAAGAAAATAATGACGTCGCTTCCCTCAGGAAAGGCTTCTCACCGCTTCATGTTAATGAACAGGGCTCAAATTTGGAACATTTTTTTTTCCAGGATGAAAAACGGTCTAAATGGAACTGATATCTGATTAAACGGATTATATATTATGTGAAAGGATCTATGTTATTTCATAATACAGAGCTATACACTAAATTTTTTTTCAGCATGGAAAACAGTCTAAACAGAACGGATATACGCTATGTTATAATGCAAACAAGAGAGAGATGCCACACAGCAATATTTTTCAAAAAATATTTTGGAACAATATTTTTAAAAGTAGTAACAGATTTTTTTTCCAGACTATATTATGAAATTTATTCGAAAGAATCGTTTTGTTTAACAAGTCATTTAAGAAAATAAAATTGAGGTTTTTGGAGTTTTTAATTTTGTAAAATATTTAATAGTTTACAGTTTTTCAGTTTTTTTTTTAAGTGTAACGGGTTCTCTTAGATCTTCTACTAATCGTCTAGGAGAAATTATTTTCAATGAATAATTTAAAAACCTTTCTGCAAAAGAACCACGATTTATTTAAATGTATATTACAATTTAAAGTTAAGGGAAACCAAGTTCAATGAGGAAGGTAGAAATCAGACGAGTTGATTTTAATTTTACTCATAGTTATAAACTTTATGTTTGAATTGTTCGTGTACTCAGAACACACACGAAGACTTTCGGTTCAAATCGAAGGAATCGCGCGCGCGAGAGCTGAATATCTACATTAATAGAAAAGACATTTTAGTCATAATAAATTAGAATAGCTCCCCATTAACTATAACAAGAGTTGATATTAATTGTGAAAGTTAAGAATAAAACGCTTGTTGCTTTTTAGAGATCTCTTCTTTCGGGTAATCCACATACCAGTTGGATTATTAAGAACAAAAGTTAGAATAAAATTTAAAATCTGAATCTTTGTTGAATTATAATATTTATTTTATAGCTAAACTCGAAAGCATAAAGTTTTAAAATTTTAATTTACACATAGAAAAATAGCTAGGACTCTCTCTGACCTAAACTCACATTCTAACTTTTATTAAAAAAATATAATATACGAATGAATATACAAATATTTTGAAATTATCTTCAATAGGAGAAAAGCCTTAGGGAAGAGGGGAACACATCTATCGACAAAAATAAAAGACCGAGAACAATGCGTTTAAAACAATGCGCACATGTGTAAAACTGCAATCATTTAGAAAACTTCTTTAAAACTAACGGGATAGCATATTCAGAATTTGGTGCCAAGTTTCTCATCAGGAAGCATCATCGAAAAATGCAAAAACGAAAGGAAAAAAAAAGAATGAATGAATTATTATTAAGATAACTGTGTATAGTCAAGTATTTTTTCAAGATTTTTGTTTGTTTTTTAAAGGTACTGCATGTCTTAAAATTTAGAAACATCCAACAAATCCCCATTTTCTCCCTGTTTAAAAACGTAAAATAAAAAATATATATAGCACATATTTATGTTGAGGAGAGGGTATTTTGAAGGTACATCGACTGAAACAGAAATAATATCTCTCCTCCGTAAAACACGCATTGCATGAATGTGTGTAACATAAGATACAAATTCAGCTGTATTTGTGCAACAATGCGTCAGCAATCATTGATCATCACCGTGTTGAACAAAAGAATAAGTAAGGAATTTTTCATAACGATTTATTTTAAATTTACAAGATGTGAGAGTTTAAAATATTTGCTATTATATATAAATGAATACATACATGACTTTTTATTACTGTACAGTATTTTCGATGTCTTGCCAAGTATAAGTAAACAGAGAAAAAACCAAAACATAACAAATCTCACATCATCACAATTGATCCTTCTTTCATAGTAATCTCAAAATGCGTTTTTACTTAAGGGCAGTTGGAAGGCTAAAAAAAAATTTTTTTTTTCAATTTCAGATTATTGCATTTTTAAATTCTTAAACGCAAAACCTTTCCAAAAATACCTCATTTTAATCTCTAGCACAATTAGAAGTGCTAAAATTTTGTTTTTAAAGAATCATCTAAACGCACGTCACCGATTTAAATGGACAGAAAAAAAAGTAAACATTGCACTTCATCTTTGGCCAGCTAGAAGTTTGACGTCATTTTTAAAATTTCTTTCGTGATGCTAGCTGCCAAGCCTCAGTTATTTTTCTCCCCAAGAACGGCTTCAGAGATACAACTAATTATACGTTGTTTACATTTGTATTTTTGAAGAAAATCGTTCGTTCAAACGCTGTTTGTTTTGCTCAAGTTGTGTTTATAGTAATTAGACCCGCTTAGCTCTTTACAACGCTATTATTTTGATTTTAAATATTATTTTGTTATATTTAAAATGCCTAGATCTAGCAGCAAAGTTTTTTTAAAAAGGCGAGGTAATTTTAATCAAGGCAGAAGAAGTAATTCCGAATCAACAGTGACAAGTGATTCTGTATCACAGCAGTCTTCTGCTTCTAATAGTAATGTTTCTGCTTCAGAAAAAAACTTAGCAATTTAAATAACTCATACAAAAGTGAGTTTAAAAGTGGATTTAAAAATGCTAATGTCGATTTAAATATTTTAGCTGGTGTATTTTCTGAGGCTGTCAAATGTTTACAGTGTGGAGCAACAGGACTTAACCTTTCCTGTGAAGAATATTGTTCAGGTGGAGCTGTTGAACTTGATATACTGTGATTTTTGCAGTTACAGCTACAAGTTTTGTTCCTCCAAGTAGTGCAAAGCTGAAATTGGGAAACCCAGCAACTACGAAATAAACACCAGGTTTGTTTATTCAATGAGATGCATAGGGAAAGGTGCAGAAGCTGCACGAATGTTTTGCGGAATCATGAACTTACCACCCCCGCCGACAAAGTTCTCAAAATATAATAAAATGCTGTTAGGTGCAACCAAGGATGTGTGTGATGCAACGATGAAAGATGCCGTAGAAGAAGCAGTGCAAGAAAATCAGAATATTAGAGGCATTCCTGTAGCGGTTGATGGAACATGGCAGAAGAGAGGATATATTCCTCCATGAATGGTGTCGTTATAGTTACGAGTGTGGACACGGGAAAAGTAATTGACACTCAAATATTATCGAAACATTGTGTTTGCAAAAACAAAAAGAAACATGGACCAGTCTGCAAGAAGAACTTCGACGGGTATAGTGGACGAATGGAAGTCGATGGAGCTCTATCGAGATTTCAGCGCTCTGTTCAACTCTATGATGTGCGTTACACGAAATATTTAGGAGATGGAGACTCCAAAGCTTTTGATAACAATGTGAAAAATAAAGTATACGGTGATAATTGTACGATCACAAAACTTGAGTGTATAGGCCATGTTATGAAACGGATGGGATTTCGCCTCCGACGTTTCAAAGCAAAGATGAGAGGTAAAAAATTGTCAGATGGCAAGGCATTATGTGGAAAAAATAGATTAACGGAAGCATCTATTGACAAATTGCAAACCTATTATGGTCTTGCCATTCGAAGAAATTTGTCAAGTGTGAAGGATATGTGACAAGCTATATATATATATATATATGGGCAATATTTCTTCACAAAATATCAACCGATGAAAATCCACAACATGGATTTTGTCCATCAGGTCCTGATACGTGGTGCCGTTACAAGAAGGCACAATTGGAAAATAAAGTTTACCTCTACAAACATAAACTTCCAGTTGCTGTTGTGGAAGCCATTAGGCCTATTTTTAGGGATCTTTCTGATCCAGAGTTACTGAAAAAATGCTTACATGGGAACACGCAGAATACAAATGAAAGCATTAATAATGTCATTTGGTCTCGTGTCCCCAAAAAGACATTCGTGCACTTAGAAACACTTTCCTTTGGTACATATGATGCTATTGCATCCTTTAATAAAGGGAATGCAACAAAAATGGATATTTTGAAAAAACTAAACATAGAGCCTGGATATTATGCGACATGCTGCATGGAACGTCTCGATAAAGAGAGGTTTACAAGGGCAAGATATGCAATTTACAAAAAACTAAAGAGGTCAGAAAGATAAAAAGACGTATAAAAGAATAATACAAGAGTGTGAATTTTCAAAAAATGCTGAAAAATTTGGAATATGGAGCTGGAATGTTTTGATAAGGTGAGTTTTTTTTATAAAAATGTGTTTTTCTCAAAATGTCATTTTTGAAGGTTCGATGTACCTTTTCTCAGAAAGTATATATTTTATGTCCACAAAATTTATATGACACATTCTTTGTATGTTCTAGTATTTACTGGAATGAGCTTTTAGCAAAATTTTGTATTTATTTTTTTTTTATATAAATTTTTTTCCAAAAAATTTGTTTTTTCAAAATACATCAAATAAAAAAAATTTAAAAAAAAACGAATGAAAATTTTAAAAAAGCTCATTTTAGTATAATACTAAATCTATGTTTAACTTGTAAAAAAATTTTGGGGGTTGTATTTACAACAGATTTTTAGAAAAGGAACATCGAAAAAGGCCTTTTTAACATTATCTGTATAGGGTGTTCCGATACCCCTTAACTTTCAAAAGGACATTTTTGAATAGTGAAGAAAACTATTAAATTTTGCAGTGAATTTTCATTTTTTAATTACAAAACTGTTTGTTTCAATGTCCGGTTGATTCTGTTTCACCGTAAAATTCGAATTAAACTTACACAATCTGTTAAAGTTTTGAAAATGTTACTAGGGCGGAACGAAGAGCGAACGGGTATTGCATGACCAGCTGAATCTTATCTTGGGGGGGTTAACAAGTGTAAAACAAACAGACGATGAAGTCTTTAGCATAAAAGAAACCTTCAAACCGTGTTCCACGGAACCCTGGGATTCCACAAGGCATACCCAGGGCTATCCCTACTAGGGAGTCACTGTAAAGAATCGAAAAGAAAATTTTAAATCTGAATGCAAAGTGAATGTTTTCTGTGAAGTTTGAATAACCACAAGCATCTAAAGCTCATCCCATTCATTTAAACTAAAAATTTTATTTACTTATAACTTTATTTTGTAATACCTTTCAAACTATCATTATAAAATAAAGGAATATTAAAGAGTTTTTTTTCTTTATGTATACTACCAGGTTGTGAATATATTCTATTTACTATTTCACTCCTTAGCACAATGTTTTGCAAAACTAAATAGTTTTCAAATGGAAAATACACCGTTTCCGTTGGTAGAGAGAAAACCCCTATAATGAAGGAAAGGGAAAAACTTATCAACAGATTCGACATTAGAATCCAAATTTAAGCTCCTAAATTTTAGGTTGCAAATTCATGCAAAATAAAAAAGATTTCTCACACAGCTATAAACATTTTAATGCCCTTCATGTAAACAACGTATTCAAGAGAAAATATTTCTCAACGTACGTGGTTATAAAAATAAAAATGAAATGTGACTGCAAATAATTTCCAATAGACTACGACAGCATTTGTAGGGGAAAAAAATTAAAACACATATCCTAGTTACTAAATATAATGCATGGGTAATGCATCACAAATTAATATTATTAATTGAGTAAGTTGCATTATATATATAAAACTTTAATAATAAATACAATGCATTTTGTTATAAATGTCTTTTCCTAAAATACCCATAACATGTTGATCTACTTTAAATATTACTTCGATATATTTTTTTTTATAAGAGCGTGTTTTCACAATGAGGTTCCCAAAAGACACTCTACGGTTCGAAGGGTTCCATGATCGAAAAACTGTTAAGACCACTGGTTAAAACATTGCGAACAGCATTCTACGGGTGAGTTCATTAGCTTCGCATTCAAAACAACACGATGGCTATTAGCGACCAACCGCGAAATTTTGAATCTCGGTCAAGTGAACCAGCACACCACTCTCCAAATTTCCACACCACGCTAACGGTTAGACATTTAACCTCAGCAAATTTAACGTGCACTAGCCCCTCTACTCGGCAGATTTTCAGTGACATCGGGATTCGAACCCAGAACTTGTTAACGCCGACCATGAGATCGTAACCATGACTACAGGGCATTTTATTCCATGGGAAGAGGACAGTCATTTATATGAATCTTTGTCAAAAAAAAGAATGACTTGTTTCCTAACTATAACTTTCTGCATTAAATTTGCTACACATTTTCCCCCTCTGTCATAAGACTCGCCCTTCACGTGTTGTCAACCAAATTATTAATTACACTTATTTTTGAAACACCCTGTATTGTCTTTTATTGAATTTTTCTCTTTCTTTAAAGCAGTAAACGCCCAAATTTTCCGGTATTTTTAATTTTTCTTTTCTTTGTTTTTCTTAAATGCTGCATTACAATTACGTAACAATTTTAGTTTGAAAGGGACTTTTGCTCGTTTAATTCTCGCAGAGCTTTTAAAATATCATGTAACCGTTCCCGACAACTCTGAAGAGCAATACCAAAATGGCCATGGTAAATGTTGCCTGTGTAAATATACTGTATTACATTGTCTCTTAAGATTTAAAGTTTGATAAAAGGTACATGATTAATATAAAAAAAAATTCTTTTCTTAATATGTATACTTCGCTACTTATGCTCCTTATTTCAAAGGCTACAAAAAATGCCATCATGGAGTGGTTTTGAATTATAACTATAAAGATAAATATTTATCTTCTATTTCGTTCATGCCATTGTTATACAATTCTCCGCTAAACAGTTCCCCTACATATTTTGCCCTAAACAGTTTGGGGGTTCATTCCCTTCTTCAAATTGCCGATTCAATTAAATAGTTTATTATGAAGACAATTAACCGAAAAATTTTTTAGTATTATATTAAATAATCAATATTTTTAAGTTACCTTATCAACGTTAATCAAGATGTAAAAATTTTATCAGAATCTAATTTAGTTAGCGAAGCGATGTTCGACAGACAGGGGAACTGATCAGGACAAACAGCTACTATTTCCTACGGTAAGCTGCAAGAATTCTCTCTAAACCTACGTGGGTGTTACTTATTATACTCTTACCCCTCTAATAGGGGATATTTCTCCATCTAAGGAATTTGGAGAGAACGATCGTAAATAGCCGATGCATTATCAGCTAAAATTTATATTGGAGGTCAAAATCCAATGTCCAGTTGATTATTTCAGACCTGTGCCATTCCAGGGAAAGAAACCCTAGTAAAAATAGAGGGCATTGAGCATCGAAGGGTTTAATGTGTTTCTTCATAAAAAGGGTGTTTTAAGGTAGTGGGACTCTGAGTGAGTGAGTATTAACGTCGCACTGCTCAACTACACGAGGTCTTTTGGTGACGGACCTCGTAATTTTGAATCACGGTTAAGTGACGAGGACGAAACCTGAGCTGGCATCTCCCTCTCCGATTGTCACGCCACACCAACAGGAGGACGTTTGAGCTCTCGACAGATTTAACGTGCATCGCTTCCCTACAAGGCGGGTCTTCAGCGGCACTAGGATCAAACTCATGACACGCCGGCCACGAGTCCATTACCTTGCCCACTAGGCTACTGCGGCCTCGAACTGAGAAAGAGCATGATTCTACAAATAAAATATCGGCTATGAAATCGAGATCTTGACACTTGACTGCAGCAAGTACACATCACAAAACCTGAAAGATAATTATTTCTTATAAAAACTCTCACCTTTTCTGACTTTTTTTTTTCACTTTTAAAATTAGAAAGTTACCTATGAGCTTATACTTGTACAGTTATTTTTTTCAAATCGTGAGGTAATTTTAAAGTTTAAGAAAAAAATGATGGTTTAAATAATAGCAAAATTTACATCAAGAATTCGTTTCAGTTTACATTGAAGAAACAAAACTTATAATTTCTTATGAAACTTCTTGGATTGCGAAATAAAAAGATTTTTCATAAGATGAAAAGTGTGTTATTGCAATTTTTTAAATACATAAGAAAACATTTATATTATATATATATTACTGTCTTATTCCTTTTTTTTTTTCAAAATAAGCTGTAACAAGACCAAAGTGTTCCCATTTGATTTTTTTTTTCGAATTGTTGAATCATTTATAAGTACAACATCAGATAGATCTAATTTTAAATAACTAGTGTATTTTAACAAGAAAACAACATTTTACTCTTGAAGTTTTCCAGATGTTTAAAAAAAATCGCGTCTACTGCCCATTATCCATTACCTGGTGAGCGATTTTGTTACCGAAGGTTGATATACGAACTTGGAAAAACACACTTCGGTCATTTTTTCTCCTTTTTCTACTATGAAACTGAAAGGGATTGACGTCATATTGGGATTATTAACATTCATTTTAGAGCAGATGAATTTTAATTTACAATTTCAAGAAAAAGTGGTGTGAAGACAGTTTTTCTGTGACCTAAATCATTCAGGGCAAAAGGCAGCAATAAAGATTACTTCCCTTATTAGTGGAAAGAATTCAATCAATACCTCTCAAATGTTCTCTTATCAGTAGAATGCCAAGCAGAACAAAAATCCTGCTTCCCCCCTCCCGATTTTTTTTAAAGAAAACATTAACCTGAATGCATTATTTCCAAACAAATCAAAAATCAGGATGACAGTTGAAGTGTTAAATTCGTCATTTTATATGGTTTAAAATTGCGAGGCGCGTTGCCAATAATCGTTGTGTAGCTCGGTAGTGGAATGTTAATAAACAACCAATCATATGCATGCAATGTACAGGCGATCCTAATATAACACGGTACTTGAAAACTACAGGTTTCGATATTACACTACACAAAATTTACGATTATTATAACTTGGTTTTGAAATAAAACTGTGGGGGAGGGGTCCTAACTGGGACCCCTCTCCCTCTGTCCGGCGCGTCTCTAGGGGGGGGGACAAAGCATTACCAACAAACGCCATAATAACAAATAGATTTATTCAAGTTCTGAACAAACACTTCAACAATCACAAGTTTAACTATTAGAAGAAACCTAGGAGTGATCTCTAAAACGTCGGTTAATCCTAATACTCAATTCTAAGTAAACCCGACTACCAGAAATGGATAAGGAGAACAATCACTAATGACCTCAGGCTGATTCTAAATCTACTATCTTAAAGCTTCAATCTAATAATTTAATCTCAGAAATTACACCTTTTAAACGCGTGCTGAGTTTGTGAAGTAAATTCTCCAGTGTTCAACTTACTTGACAGCTTCACGGCTCCTTCTCTCTCTTACATCTACAAAACCTATATATATATATATAGACTTTATATAATCGAACTAATTAACATATATCAATCTCGTTTTTCTTGAAAGGCTGTGAATTAGTATAAATGCTAGCCCCAAAGTTTCCCCAAGAGGATTAGTCAGAATATCTCACGAATACGATTTTAAAAAATACTAAATATTCCCTTTTCTAATTGCACCAATGATTTCGAAAACATTTCTAATTGGCTTGCATTGGTTGCTTATTTAAATTTAATTGATCTGAAAAAAAAGGAATAGCTTTAGCTGAAAAATTAGAAAATTCTTTGTGTTGAAAAAGATCTTTCAGTAGTAGATAGCAGAAAATTTGAAAGAGAACAGCAAATTTCTTGAGCTCCTTATAGAGAAATTCTGAAAAAATTAAGATAGAAATAGACAAGTCATATTCCAAATACGTCAGATAACTATTGTAAAGATGGAGAAATAATTATTGAACAGGAGTTTCAACCAACTTTGAGGGGGAAAATAATAAATTAGCTATAAAATTTCTGATGAAAGTAACGAAAGAATTAATTTTGCGATCCTAATAAGCAGTTTCTATTTATTTTATAATAATTATTTTTTGAATATATTTTTGTTGCATTTTTAAATTTTGTATTTCGCAATTTTTTTTTCTTGATTAAAAATTTAAGTTAACTTATTTTTTCATTTGAATGCTTCATTGAAACGAAAATTACCTATCATAAAACTGAACAACTCAAGACTTGATTTCGATTCAAACACACAACAAATGAATCATCACTGGAAGATGCTTGCTTTGGATTACGATGGGTAGCAGTGAATTATGCATGCGCATTTTGAAAATTTCTCCATGTATACAATGGTAAATTAAATGTTTTTAAATTGTTTCCATGTGGAATTTAATGATTTAATTATTAATTTAGTTCCTTCTCGTAAATTTCCTAAATAACTGACATTTTTTTAAGTGCAACTTTTTTTTATACGGTCCCTCTCCACTTCATAAAAGAAAATTTCTGTGATATGTCGAGAAAGTTGTTAGTTATAAGTAAGAATTTAAGTGAAATTTTCGCATTTTTTGTGTGTGTGCAATTTCTTTTTGTGCGGTCCCTATCAACCGCACAAAAACAGGTTTTACTATGTTATACAAAAGACACCTGTACATCAAAATAAAATAAACATTCGATGGTACAATCGAACTTGCGTAATAACTACATTCTTACAATCTTGGTGAAATCTTAAAATTTAGAAAAATCTGCATAACTTTCAGCTTAATTACGAAATTGCAACGGCTATTTGAAACTGATAAAAATCAACTCTCGTGTACCTTCAGACAGTGGTGTTAATATATAATCCATTATTCTTAAATGATAAGCAACACACTTGCCAAAACGTAACTAGCAATTGAACTCATTCTATACGCAGACCACGGCATTCATACATAACTCACAGCATATTTACTATACATAATTATTTAACCCACATAACCAAGCGTAAATCTACTGGATTAATAAAAAAAATTATAGGAATAACTTAATTTGAATCGTTTTATGATACGAGATTTATGCGTCCAGTCTTGCAATAGTGCCATTTTTTTCTAGTATGTACGATCATCACAGACGTGGGGTCAGGAGGTCAAGCAGACTTCACTGGAGAAACATGCCGAAGCATCGAAATGCAGCCCGGAGCTCATCATTCATGTTCGTAACAAGATCACGGCTCTGGCTTCGATAACGATAGAAACTCAGAAATCTGCCGTGGAACGGGTCTCCGATGACCTACAAATGTTCTTTCGAGTCGAGAACACGAAAAAAAAAGGAGGGGGAATCACTTTTGCTTTCGAACTCGTTACATATTGCCAACCTGTCACGGTCGCATTGTTACTTTCCACCTCAGGAATGTAGTTATGCACCCCCCCCCCTCCCTCCATAATGTCGGGTAGATATTGTCATCGCACTCCCTTCGGTCGCGTTCTCGTTTTCGGTGAGCTCAGATGGAAGAAATACAGGGACTCGTGACAGCTCCTTGCGCAAGTGAAGGATGATGAATGAGTTTCTTCTTAATTAAATTAATCTCAGTCGAGAAAAGAAATGAAAAGGGGGGGGGGTAAGGAGACCTCCCTCTCCTCTTAATGACACGGGCGGGAGGGGGTGGAGCACCGATTTGTCACCTGAAGCAAGTCATTGGGTACGCAGCCAACAGGTTGGTTGAGGCTCCACAAAAAAAAAAAAACTGTTTTGGAAACAATTTGAATGGAACTGGCACAATCAAGACGAAATGAATAAAAAGTTAATTAGACGCTTGACATATCGATAAGAATAATTATATTGGTAATTATCTTTGAAAAGACAGTAGGATTACCGTAACCAAAAGTTTAAGGACACTGTTTTTGTGTTTTTTGTTGTTATTGTTTAATTATCTAACAACGTTTAAGTTGAGCCGTATGTTTGAATTCACCAGTTGATTGATTTCATGATACACCATAAAGCAAAATGAGAGTTTTTGTTGACGAATCTTTTCATTTTGAATCATGCTCAAGTGACAACTACGACACTTGAGCTAACTGCACCC